>JABUQX010025350.1:0-25000 GCA_015478945.1 Trachelipus rathkii | reverse complement strand
TTAATAAATAATTAATCAATAATAATAATAATTAAATTAAATAATTAATATATAATAATAATACATTCAACAACAATAATATATAATTAATAATAATAATAATAATAATAATAATAATTAAATACTTATTATATAAATAAATAATAATAATATATAATAAATAATAATAATAATATATTTAAAATAATAATAATAATTAATAAATAATTAATTAATAATAATTTAATTATATTAATAGTAATATTTTAATAATACATTTTAAATAATGCACTATAATAGTAACATATATTACATAATGAGTGACATCACCTAATAAACACTTAATAATAAATATAAATTAATAATAATAAATAATTATAATAATAATCAATAAATAATAATAATAATAATTAATATAAAATTATTAACAGAAAATAATAATAAATAATAATATTATATAATAATATTATAATAATTAATAATAATACTAATAATAATAATTTATATATAATCAATATAATAATAGATAATAATTAATAATACATAATAATAATAATAATAATAACAATAATAATATAATAATAATAATTTTAATAATTTTAATAATATATTAAAATATATAAATAATTTTAATTATAATAATTTGTTATTAATTTCATTATAATATTAATTAATAAAAAATAATAATATAATGAATAATAATAATTAAATATAATAAAAATATAATGAATTAAATGATTAGTAATAATAAAAATAATAATAAACTATATAAAATAATAATTTATAATAATTAAAATAATATAATTAAAATAATACTAATAATAATAATAATAATAATAAATTAATAATAATAATAATAATTATATAATAAATAATGGATATTAAATAATAATAATAATAATAATAATAACATAATAATAATAATAATAATAAATAAACTAATAATATAATAAATAAATTAATAATTAATAATAAATTACAATAATAATAATTAATAAATAATAATAATAATAATAATCAAATAAATAATAATAATTATGATAAAATTTTATTATATATATTAATAATAATAATTAATAATAATAATAATAATAATAATAATAATTAATTAATATATAATAATAATAATAATATTAATTAAATAATTATAAATATATATATAATATATAATAATTAATAATAATAATAATAATAATAATAATAATATAATAATAAAAATAATAAAAATAATATATAATAATAATAAATCAATAATTATAATAATAATAAATAATAATAAAATAATAATAATAATAATAATAATAAATAATAATAATAATAATAGATTAATAATAATATAAATTGTAAATAATTATAATTAAATTAATGGTAAAAATGGTGACAATAGGTTTTATACTGTTTTTGACACAATAATAAAAATTATATAGTATCTAAAACTTAGCAAATATAGTGAGATTAATAATAATAATAAATAATCAATAATAATACATCAATATTTCATAATAAAATAATAAATAAATACATAATAATAATTGTGAATAATACTGCTTCAGAATAATTCTTTTAATAATGAATTGTAACCTAAAGAAATAAGTTATATAAGAGAGTAAATAATAAATAATAATAATAATAATAATAATAATAATTACATAAATAATAAAATAATAATTAATAATAATAATAATAATATAGCAGATAAAATCATAGAAAATAAAAATAAAATCTATAAAAAAGAAATTGTGAATCACAATAACAATTAATTATTTAAAATGAATATAATAATAAAAATAATAATATATCATAAAAGAACAAATTATAATTATACATACATACACAAAAGGGATTGTGATGATAAATAATAAAATATATATTAATAATAATAAAATAATAATAATAATAATAATACATATCCTAATAATAATAATATAATAATAATATATGAATAATAATATAATAATTAAATAATTAACAGATAAAATGAGATTAATAATAATAATAGGCTAAGCAGCAACCACAACCAATCAGACTTCTGCAAACCGATATTGAACTTATGGTTAAGAAATTATATTTTTAACAATCTAACTAGACTCTCCATTTGCGCCATGTCAACTTATTATGTCCCATCTTGCAATATAAATTTATGTATCCCTTTCATTTATTATTTCAAGAAATAAATCTGAAAATATTTTACATTAGATCTTTTGCGTTTCCTCTTTAATTTACAACCTTATTATTGTATTAAACCAACAATTATCGTTCTTAAAATGCCTTTTAAACGATTTTCATTATGGTTTTGAAAATTAAAAAATATTCATTTGCTTGTTCAAACACTTTGAATAAACCATCGAGAAATAGTTTTTTTTTTTTTTTTTTTTTAAGATATGAAATAGTTTGGTATCATAGGTTAAAAAACATAAATTAAATTAGCAAGAAGGATAAAAAGCTGGAAAGTAATATTTAACCAAATTTTCTTTCGATTGTATATATGCAAAAATATCTTAATAAAATGAGTATACTTTATATATGTAAGTCATCTGATTAAAACAATAAAAATATAACTATATATAAAAATATATATGTATATTTATAATTACTATATATATATTATATATATAATATATATATATAATAGCTATATATATATATAAACTATAAACAACTCCCAGAAGGGCTTTTTCCCTGTCAGTTGGACCAAGCATCTTCTTCATTCTGGCCCCGAAACTCCTAACCTTAGATCACTCTAGAAAACCCATTTCTCGGCGCAATGAATTTCCGACGCCTCAGGTCCTCGAGTTAAAAACCACTCTCAGGTAGGGTTTTCGCCCCTTTTCAGTAGAAACTAGCATCTTCTTCCATTAGGCCTTCAAAAACTCGTTGCTCCCAGAGCTTCCAGGGAGATCTTGGTTCTAGGCACATAAGATTTCTACACGCTGTCCAAGAGTAATTAAAAGCAAAAGGAAAGGACCGGATTGCTAGCCCTGTCGCCCTATAACCCATGCGAAAAAAAATTAATATATTATATATAGTATTATTATATAAATTATATATTTATAGTATATATATATATATATATAATCATATATTATATAATTAAATATATATATATATATATATAATATATAATTATATATATATATATATATATATATAATTATAATTATATATATAATATATATAATAAAATATATAGTTCTATAGATTATAATTTTAATTATAAAATATATATATATATATATATAAATTATATTATATATAATATATATAATATATTATTACTATATTTAATAATTATTTATATATATAATAATTTATATATATATTATATTATTATAATAATATCATTATATTAATATTATCATTACTCATACTAATAATATTAATATATAATATTATTATATATGTATATAATATACTATATATATAAATAATTATTATATAATAATATATATTATAAAGTGATATATATTATATATATATATATATGATATAATTAAATATATATATAAGAGTAAGAACCAAATAACGATATTCGAACTCAATCTGCATAAGGTTTTTGCTGTGTAGAAAAGCCTTGTAAAATTTAATAAAATCTTTATGTTACCTGTTTTAATTATTTTTGAAATATATTTCTAATTGTCATTTTGCATGTAGAATAAGTTATTTCTTTTTTTAATTTCATAATTTTTTCCGAGATTGGAAAGAACCCAATAGATATATAAATAGTGAAGTAATATGTCGACACTAATGATTATTGATAAAATGTAGAACATTAATATAGCTAAAAAAAAAAAATCTAGGATCTAGAATGATTTTGAACAATTTGATACGTTACCATTAAACATGAATATAACATCTTTTGATTACTTTAAATTACTAAGTATGACTTGAATTTAATAAAGTGCAATATGAGGGCTGATAACTACCATGGCGTTAAGCAAGGATTTCATTTAAGGGGCGGCACTAAGGTATTTGGTAGAGATGTGATGGATATATAATAGTATTACTATACTATATAACTTAACTATAAAAATATAATATCTATATCATATAATATAATTGGATATTATATATATATACAGATATTATATATAAATATTATATTACTAGTACTATATATAATCTAGCTTTATCAGTTGCCAAATGCTACCGAACATACAGAGAATCAAGCGGAGACATACTATCTGAAGATGCTAGCTTAATAAAAAGCACACATCTAGTTGACTTCAAGCCAATATGAAAACGAAAACACATTAAAAGTATTAAAAAATGTATGTTTATAATACGTTTGTAATTAGTAATTACTCCTTCAGTGTCTATCGATTGATGTACTTTTTTTTAGGTTTTTCTACTAATAAACCCTTAAAAACGTCGTCTGGCAAGCATATAACGTTCAATTTTTTAATTCGCCAAAATTTAGTATACGCCAATGTATATATATATATATAATTTATTTTAGGGTTATAACCCAGAAATATCTAGATTTTTATTAATTTGGATGAAGTATGGAATTGTTATGAAAATTTTCTTATGGAAAAATTTCTGGACCTACTTAAAACTGAGTAAGCTCTTTTTATCTTGAATTCGTATTTCTAAGAAACGATCAAAAACTTGAACAATTACATGCCAGAGTTAAATAAAGCGTCCATTTCAAATCGGATGTGGTAATCAACACGGAATTTTCACTCAACAGAAAAAATAAAATTTAAATTTTGTATTCTTCTTAAAAAAATTTTGTTGAGTACATATTTATTGAATCTTTCATTATTAATTGTTCTTATTTTTTATTTTATAGAAATTATATTATGTTCATGTAAACTCAATTTGACTTGAATAACTTCATAGCTTAATTTTCTATAAATTATAAATTTTAATATACAAACGATTGGGAATACATTTAGTAAACATATTTCGAAAAATTATCTGTGGATATTATTAATATGCTTTTTAAAATGAGTAAAGAAAAGTATGCCGCTGAGAGTAAACTTTCGCTTGTAAATCCAGATGTAAGTTTGGTTAATAATCCCCTAGCGAGGGATAATGAGAGTAACAAGAGTAATATAAGAGTTTGTTTAAATAGTGAGGTATGTTCCACACCGATTTATACTGCGCCATTGGCTAGCACTAGTTTTAAACCTAACCTAGGTGCAAGGCCTAAAACTAACATTTATCAACCCATTGCTGGTCAATACGATAATTTTTCACAACCAAATTTTAGCACAGCAGGTTTTACAAATACAACTTTTCATCCTTTTAAAGCTTCAGGTGCAGGTTTTGTAAATTCGCCTTTTAATAGTGTTACATCAGAATCCTTTATATCGAGGAGATATGTTCCAGAAATTCAACCATTTGATGATTCTAACTTAGAAACGATGCCTGAGTATTTTTCTAGGTTTGAAAATTTTTGCTTGAGTAAGTATGGGCCAGATAGACGATTTTGGGTAGGTATTCTCGAAAGTAAAATGTCCGATAGACGTATGTAGTTGTATGCGTGTGTGTATATATATGGAAATGTGTATGTAACTGTGTATGTAAATGTATAGGTATATGTAAATAACAACTCACATACGTTCATGACTTCGTAATGAACGTACGCTCGTGCACGTGTGTGTGTGTGTATTTGAATCTATGTATATATATATATATATATATATATATATATATATATATATATCTATGTATATGTAAATGTGTATGTATATGTATATATATATATATATATATCTTCTTATATATATATATATATATATATATATATAATAATATAATATATATATATATATATATATATATATATATATATATATATATATATATATATTATATATTTATATATATATATATATATATATATATATATATATATATATATATATATATATATATATATATATATATATATATATATAAGAATGTGATATGTGTGTATATATATAGTATAATAATATATATATATATATATATATATATATATATATATGTATCTATGTATTAATGATAAATGTATGTATGTATATGAAATATTTTCCTCCGCACTACGTCGATGAGCACGGGGTATATATATATATATATATATATATATATCTAAAAATACATATATATATATATATATATATATATATATATATACAAACCTTTCTTTTATCAGTACCCCTCACTAATCCTACGATTGTTCATGGGAAGAGTGAAATAGCAGAAGGGGGTTCCCAGCCCCAAGAGCCATGCGAATATAATCCTCATATTGACCAACTGCATCGAAATCTCCACAAGTAGACCAAAAAATACATTATAACAATATATATATATATATATATATATATATATATATATATATATATATATATATATATATATATATATATATATATATATATATATATATATATATATATATATATATATATATATATATATATATATATATATATATATATATATTTATACTTTTAATTATATATATATATATATATATATATATATATATATATATATATATATATATATATATATATATATATATATATATATATATATATATATATTTTATATATATATATGTATTCTGTGTGTGTGTGTATATAGGGTGATTCAAAACCTCTGCAACAAACTCGGAGGGATGATAAACGATGAGGAGCATTTATTGTTAAATAAGCTATGATGTATGACGCTTAGTTTCAAAGTTACGGATGACGTAAGGTAAACCACGTGATGTTGTTTGACGCGTCGTTACTTCGTAACCGGATATTTTGGGTATTCTAATGCTATGCATGCGTGCGTGCGTACATCTGTGTACTCCGGGGGTTGATAGAGGTAACAATAAGGATATTTTGTTAAACAACGTATGTGTTTTGACGCGAAGTTGTAAAGCAAACAATGGTAGCTTGTTATGAAATCATTTTATTTGGGAAAATTACAGGAGGTGTTCAAAGTGTCTGGCTTGTACCTGATTACATTCGTTACATCGCCGTGCCAATGCCTGTCGAACTCTACCGAACATGCCCTCACTGTGTCTGATTTAATCAAACGCAGTGAATATTCGCTGAATCAGTTCCTCTCTTGTGTTGACTGGGTTAATGTACACAACACTCTTCACATGCCCCCAAAGAAAATAATCTAGGGGCGTGAGGTCGGGCGATCTTGCAGACCACGCAACAGGTCCCCCTCTCCCTAACCATTTGTCAGTGTAGACTCAGTTCAGATGCGCCCGTACTTGGTGCTGGAGTGCGTTGGATCGCCATCATGTTGGAACCACATGTCTCTGTGGGTCGCAAGGGGTATGTCGTCCATGAGCTGCGAAAGCGTGTTCTGGATGTGGAATGATGACAGGTTCCAACAGATAATCCCCATGAATTCCACCCCAGATGTTTACGGTAAATTTTGCATGGTGAATTCTGATAAACATTGCATGCGGATTGTCCTCGTCCCATATGTGGCTGTTTCTGCTGTTGAAGTAGCCACACGTGTGAAGCACGCCTCATCGATAAACAAGACATGTGCAGGAAAGGCAGGATTATCGATGCTCCGTTGCAGAAACCACCGGGCAAATGGCACAGGGATGCGAAGTCGTTTGGCCCAAGTCTTTGTACTTTCTGTGGGTGGTATGCATGGAGGCTTTACTCTTGCAAGACCCGAACCACAGACGATTGATTTGAACCCATGGCATGGGTAATGGCGCGTGTCTAGTCGGCGGGTCGTTAGCGACTCTCTCAAGCACCTCTACTTCAAACGCAGGAGTCCACTTGTTACGTGGTCTTCCACCAATGCACCGGGGACGAAGGGTCCCATTATCTCGAAGGCGCTGATGAAGGCGAGCAATCATTGTGTGGTGGGGGGGATTTCTGTGTGGAAACCGTTCCCGGTACATGAGGTTCGCTCTTCGTCCATTTCCGTTCGCCGCACTGTAACACATTATCATATCGGTTAACACGGGAAGTGTGTAGTGATCTATTCGTAATCGATGCCTACACTGTACTGAATCAATTATGATTTGGGCAAGGTAAAGGTATTGCCACGTGTTTCCGAAGGACGTTAAGCGTACACACATGTACGCACGCCCAAACACATTTAAATTGAGTAACCTAAATCGTCGGTAACCTACATGTGACGCGTCACACAACATAAACTAGTGTACCTTACATCATCCGTAACTTTGAAACGAAGCGTCATACAACGTAGTTTATTTAACAATAAATGTTCCTTATCGTTTGTTCTATCAGCCCTCCGAGTTTCTCGCAGAGGTTTTGAATCACTGTATATATATATATACATATATATATATATATATATATATATATATATATATAAAGATATATATATTTATATATTTTTGGCTATATGTGCTTATATATATATATATATATATATATATATATATATATATATATATATATATATATATATATATATAATTGATATAACGAGTGAACATATATATATATATATATATATATATATATATATATATATATATATATATATATATATATATATATATATATATATATATATATATATATATATATATATATATATATATATATATATATATATATATATATATATATATATTTTATATATATATATATATATATATATATATATATATATATATTAGGGATGCCGCAAGAGGACCGATATATATCAATATTGATATTTTTTTCGATAGTATCGAAAAAATATCGATGATATTTTTTCCACCGTTATATCGATATATCGCTATTTTATTCTCAGTATCGAATCAGCGATATTTTTTTTTTACATCAAAATTTTTTAGAAGTTTTCTTTTTTCTTAAAATAACATTTTACGAAAATATGTGTATTTTTCAGGCACGCTTGGATGATGGGGACATTTTGTCTGACTCTCAGTAGGAGGGGAGGGAGGTCAGATGATACAAGAAGAAGTAGAGGCCTATAGGAAAAGAAAACATTTTTCATTAAATATACATATTGCGTATTTTACTTTTCAAATTAGATATTTATAAAAAGTAATGAAATTATCCTATATAGTACAGAACAATACTAGTTTTGATGTTAATGTTAAATCTTTAATTAAAATTTAATTTAATCTGAAATTAGAAATGTTTAAGTTTATATGTGAAGATTTTCTACTTTACTCGAAGCTTTATTCCCTCTGTAAAATCACCTCCACTGCTAATTCAGGGCCATGATTAGTGTTTACTTTAAAAAGTATATATATATATATATATATATATATATATATATATATATATATATATATATATATATATATATATATATATATATATATATATATATATATATATATATATATATATATATATATATATATATATATATATATATATATATATATATATATATATATATATATATATATAGTAGTGACTGTACAGTTTGACCGCCTCCACCCTTTTCGATATGAAGGAATAGAGTTATAGTTCTGAAACTTGGAATATAATGTATGTATGGGTTAAGCTCGAAACAGGGTAAATTTCAAGTCTGTAGGATGTATATAGAGGGTGGTCACCCGAGGGTGGACGCCAATATTGCGCTTACGCCTTTGTTGCTTGATCTGAGTGGATGAGTTTAGGCCTAACAAGCGTTCGGGCGACCGACCATCTGGAGGTCAAACAGACCGAAGGTCTGTTTGACCGACAGACACAGTCTGAGCGCGCATGCGCATAAACATACACATTATTATTATTATTATTACATCGAAGATTCGATTTCCGAAGGAAATCGAATCTGAGTCAGGGATCGTTTTTTTACGCACTCCGACTTTGGATTCCGCCGCGGTTGCTTCTTCGCATCCGGTTTTGAGTCCAATATATATCTACGAAGGAATAGAGCTATCGCCTTCAAACTTGGTATATGTTCTATGAAGGTGATAAACTGATCCCTGGCGAGTTTTGGCTACTGTAGGTCACCCCTAAGGGGGTGTTGCCCCCTTAGCGCCAAGGTCAAATTCTTACTGAAAACCATGTTAGGCTTAACGTATCGGGCTAAAATTTGGATGTGAGCTATATGATGACGTAATCTCGTCGGAGATGAGATTACGTTTCTCTGCGTCCCCCTCCATAAGGGGGGACGCTGCCCCTCTAAAAATTAAAAATGATCGTAGAAGATTGAAACTCAGAGAAAGGCAGGAGGAGTCGGGGTCGGAGACCCCGGAGACGGAGTCGGATTCTGACTTCGGAGTCCATGGACCACCGGAGGGGTCTCAGTTGAAGAAGAAATGCATGGAATGCAGAACAGAGGAAGGAGGAGGAAAGAAGAAGAAAGGAAGAAGGAGGAGGAAAGGAGGAAGGAAGAAGAATGAAGAACGATGAAGGATGAGGCTGAGAAGGATTCAGAGTTGGCTCCGGCACCGGTGCTGGAGCCACTGCGGTGCCGAGTTAATAAACATTCGTATAACAACAATGTTGGTGTCCTTATAAGGGTTATCGAGGTCGTAGAGTTCGAATATGATGGTTATAAGCCCGTGTAGGGTGTCTAGGACCCCCCATTAGGGGGGTCCCGACTGAAAAAAAAAGCACAGAGTGCAAAACAGAGGTCGAAGGAGGAAGAAAGAAGGATGAAAGATGAATAAAGAAGGAAAGAGTGGAGAAGGAGTCTGACTCAGAGGAGTAGGAGTTGACAGATGCACCGGTGCTGGCTCCGGTGCGGTGCCGAGTTATTAAATATTAGTGTAATGATGCAATATTGGTGTCCTTATATATGTTATTGGATCTGTAGATTTCGAAAATAATGGTTTCAGAACCATCAAGAAATAAAAAATAAATAAATAAATAAATAAATAAATAAAATTTCTTATTCTTTTTATGTTTATAACTTACAAATTTACGTTTTTACATACCCTAAAGCAGTAAATCACTAAATCAAACCCCCATCCAGCCATCATCCTGTCACCCTCCTGACCATCTGTGATCTATTGATCTATTGATTAAGGTCACATTTCGAGTATCATTTTGAATAAACATAACATAAAATCAAGTTCTTTATACAAGCTTCAGCCAATTTATGCTGACGTAACAAAGTTTTCACATTAATAAAAGCTTACTTAGCATCATCTGAACTATGAATATAACCCACAACGACAAACCTGATACATCTTAAACAAGAATAAATGGTTAACGTTAACAAGGACCACACTTAACACCAGTAAAGTAACTAACATAACATCCAAACGTAACCTATTCACACTTTGTCAAGCATGGCTCTAACATAACAATTTTACATTAACATGTTGTATAATAACAAAAATTTACTGTAACCTTGTTGGCAATTATCGCCTAGACCAATGAGTATACTCTAACGTAACAAAGTTTTTCATATTAATAAAGCTTCAACATAACATTATCAGAACTAAAGAATACTATAATCAGTACAAAGGCAAACCAGGCCCATCTTAAGCAAGAGAATAAACTGCTAACATTAACAAAAGATTCACATACAACCTACAGCACTAATCCATTTAATGCATATCTCTGTAGAGAAACTTAAAAAGTCCATGGAAGAAGTTTTCATCAATAACCTTTACTTCATATGAATGACGTTCCAAGGAGGATCTTGAAACATCATTCGAAATGCATGCTAATGAAGTCATTGATGTTATATTACAACCCTCATACGAATCCTATCATAGTATCCGATTAAGGGTTGGAATCAATTTCACTTTTGACGAAATTGATTCCAATCCTCATACGGTTGTAACAGACTATGATAGGATCCGTATGAGGGTTGGAATCAATTTCACTTTTGGTGATGATCAGTCACCTGACTGGAAATACTATGTAAAGGTCCTCGTAAAGAGGACATTCGTAGGAGCAGAATGAGAGGTCATCATACCAACACAGCGAAAAATGTCTTACTGACGAAATTCGGATGTATAAACAGCTCTAAAAGGTAACGAGATTCTTTCTTTCAACCAATCAGAAGAAAGTAAACAAGAATACAATGCACGAACGAACCATATCAGTTCAAAAGGGTATATATTCTCGTTAGACAACAACAACAACAACAACAACAACAACAACAACAACAACAACAACAACAACAACAACAACAACAACAACAACAACAACAACAACAACAACAACAACAACAACAACAACAATAACAGTCCAAAAATAAGTTCTTTATATACCAACCAACGAATATATGCTAACGTAACATTGTTTTCACATTAATAAAGCTAACATAGCATCATGTGGACTAAGAAAATAATGTACAACGACAAACTAACACAACTTAAGCACGAATAAAGTGTTAACATTAGCAAAGCTCCACACTTAACACCTGTAAATTAACTAATATTGCATACAAAACGTAACCTATTCACACTTTTTCCAAGCATATCTCTAACATATTAACGTTAATTTTTACATTGACATAGTAATATTTAACATGGATTTATCATAATCTTGTCCAATTATCATGCAGACCAACGAATAATTGTAAACATAACAAAAAAGTTTTATCCAAACATAACACAAAAAATAAGTTATTTATATACTAACCATTGAATATATGCTTAACCAACAAAGCTTTAGCATCAACAAAGCTAACATATCTTAACCGCAACTAAGAATATAATGTACAAAGGCAAACTTAACATACCTCGCGTATGAATAATCAGCTAACATCCTGAAAATTCCCTACTTATCAAAGGTAAAGTAGCTAATAGGTCATACAATACTCGATATGGTCCCACTTTTCTTGCATATCAGCCACAGGTAAAACCGCATCATCTAACAAAATCCCTCAACAAAGTGACCAATATCACAGATACCAACATCTGGAACTACGAATTAACACCATCTTCATCAAAGTGTCACTCGTTTTGAGTATAACATCATTTGAACTATGAATAAGCATAGACATTAGCAAAATTCTGGGGCAAACCTATCATTACCCAACAATAACTTAATCTAGGCTCACGTTTCTAACACATCATCGTCAGTTATTACAGAGTAATATCTTACAAAAACTCATCATTTCTCTAACAAATCAGTGTTATTTTCACATTGTCATAGTAATATTTAACATAACGTACCTAACTTACGAATAAACAGTTTTCATTAATCAAGAGTATCTAAAGCAACACATAACCTTCCGAGAGAAAGCCCAGGGGGATGTGCTCCTTGTAACACCTAACGCTTTCATGAGGTAACATGAAATATTTTTATCCTTACCCTATTTTAGACCCCGCACCCCTTTCAGAAAATATCATTTCAAAACTGTTAGATTAAACAACAGCGCATCATACAGATGCGGTTTGATAGCACTGTAAGCACTGTAAGCAATACTTGGGGATCACCCCAGAGAGATGCACGAAGCCCCATCTCAGGGTACCCTGAAAGAGGGGTGTAAAGCGGTAAGGGCACAGCCCGAAGACCCATCTGTATGTAACTGAGCAAAGACGTATTATCTAACAAAATCCCTTAACAAAGTGATCAATCTATCAAAGATACAGCATCTCGACCTATGAATTAACACAATCTTCATCAAAGAAGTGTCACTCGTTTTGAGTATAACATCCATTTGAACTATGAATAAACATAGACATTAGCAAATTCTAGGGCAAACCTAACAATACCCAACAAAAACTTAATCTAGGCTCACGTTTCTAACACATCATCGTCAGTTAACACAGTAATATCTTACAAAAACTCATCATTTCTCTAACCAATCAGTGTTATTTTCACATTGTCATAGTAATATTTATCAACTTACCTAACTTACGAATAAACAGTTTTCATTAATCAAGAGTATCTAAAGCAACACATAACCTTCCGAGAGAAAACCCAGGGGGATGTGCTCCTTGTAACACCTAACGCTTTCATGAGGTAACATGAAATATTTTTACCCTTACCCTATTTTAGACCCGCTCCCCTTTCAGAAAATATCATTTCAAAACTGTTAGATTAAGCAACAGCGCATCATACAGAGGCGATTTGATGCACTGTAAGCACTGTAAGCACTACTTTGAGATCACCCCGGAGAGATGCACGAAGACCCATCTCAGGGTACCCTGAAGAGGGTGTAAGCGGTAAGGGCACAGCCCTTTGGGTTGAGCCCTTATGTAACAGGTAAAGACGTATTATCTAACAAAATCCCTTAACAAAGTGATCAATCTATCAAAGATACCAGCATCTCGACCTATGAATTGACACTATCTTCATCAAAGTGTCACACGTCTCTAGTATAACATCATTTGAACTATGAATAAACGTAGACATTAGCAAAATTCTCTGGCAAACCTGACATTACTCAACAAAAACTTAACCTATGCTCACGTTTCTAACACATCATCGTCAGGTAACACAGTTATATCTTACAAAACTCATCATTTCTCTACCAAATCAGTGTTAATTTCACCCTGTCATAGTAATATTTAACATAACGTACCTAACTTACGAATAAACAGGTTTCATTAACCAAGAGTATCTAAAACAACACACCACTTCCCGAGAGAAAACCCAGGGGGGATGCGCCCCTTGAAAGGGTGTGAATCTTGAGAGGGGGATCTCATTATATATTGTATAAGCAATTGGACTACATTTGTGCATAGCAGTAAGTTTGACATTGTATCTTAACTATTGTAATATGTCATCATACGATTGTGAGTAATATGATTTGGACGTAAACGACGGACGCATCTTCCTACTCGCCACTTTTGTTAGAATCGACGCATGTCTACTCTCAAAGCCATACACATGTTGAGAAGCTGATGTCACTAATTTCACAGATCTTTCAACGCTTTGAGAATGTGATGGAAAATCGGGAAGAGTTGGCCTAACAAGAGTAGTCAAACAATTTTGTATTTCTTCATTGGACATGTTTTTCATACTTGGCGGTTCTGCAACACCAGTAGAAGTAAGATCTATTAGTTCATTCCAGCAACCTGCATTCCAATTTACCTTTGGAATTGTTTTCTCACGCTTCCGATCACATGTCTTTCTGTAAAGAAATACAAACAATAAACACACAAATGAGGCATTCGGTTATGTAGGGTACATATTTTATAATGAATTTGTACATTTAGGACTCTATTACATTTTATGAAAACTAGTTACGTAAAACAAAGATTTCAGTTATACCTGTTCCTACAAGAGAGTATAGCTTCTAATCCTAGACTTCTGATTTCAGGGTCTTCATCTTTAACCATTGCATAAAGAAAATTTTCAGGAAGTAGACAATAGGCGTTGCCTTGAATGTTTTTCTGTACAATGCGTTTCACATCATTAAATGGGAGAAGATTAAGCCTTGTAATTGAATTGAAAAGAATACGAGGAGCATCATGAAATTTTGATGATGCCTTAATTTCAAACCATGCTGGTGCATAAACATTAACAATATAATGTACTAATTTATTCAGACTTTCGATTGGAGAACTATCCCTTGTATATAAACAAAGTAGTCTTATGGCAAGAGTTAACCATCGTGCATGGTTGAGTGGACCAATTTTATGGGTACCCCATCTATTTTCTATGTTTCCAGATCCAATACCTTTACAGTACTCAAACAGAAGTCTCTGATCGACACTAAGATCTTTAAGCACTCCATCTTCAAGAAATCCGTCAATGATTGGGGTTTCTATAGATTTAAACCTTAATACTGGTTCTTCATGAATATTCCCAGTACATCTTTGCCCAAGTGGTCCACCGAAGGTATTGGGTCCAGTTGTTACATTATCAAGCTTTTTGAAAAGAGCCCGTAATGGAAGTTCATTTTGATGTAGCGTACAACCTTGGGTATACAGTTTTCGTCCCATTAATACTTCAAGTTGTACTACTAAGCCATTGATTGGACCTGTATTGACAGCAGTATTATCCAGAAGGATACCCTGAATACTATCAATGCTATTAAACTCCTGAATAACGCTAAAAACTTCTTCAGCAAGCAGTTTGCCAGTGGTACCAGATGTAGGGACAGTTCGATGTGTAAGATAGGTACCCTGGGTTTGTCCATCTTCACTAGTGAATGTCAGATGATGTTCTGCCTGAACACATTTTCTCATACCTACTTCCCTATTAGGTAACTGTATTTCCTTATATGTTAAAGTGTTCTTGTCAATCTTTCCATCAACACCTGTACAAGTTCAGTGAGTGCTTTTATGTAATGCATCATCTTCACATACGACCTTCACCTTTGCTTTTGCTCTGTCTATTTTGCATTTGTCGAACATTATTTGTTGAAAGTCAATTTCTGGCCTCAGTAAAGATTTTATATCATGAATTAATGCATTAGCAAGAGCTGCACCAAGATTAGACGAACATTCACCTCTGACGAGTTCCATAGCGTATCTGGGTAGTTGCAGTGTGTTATATTCTGTTGAAGGAATTTTGCTTGGCTGCCACGCGATCTCTTCCTGAAAGAAAGAAACATTTGTGTAAACAATTGCTAATATAAAATAAAAAGACTATAAGATGAATAGGAACAACGATAAATACCTCGACAGTAGAAGAAGAAGAGCTAGTTTCCTGTGATGGCTCTGAAGCTACTGAATGCATTTCCCCTGACTCGACCTGTTTCACACCCGATAAAACAGCATCGAGTCTAAGCCTCTTATCTCGTTTTATAGCACTTCGATCTATTGATGAAAGTTGGTATGCTCCTTTCGGTCCAGTTTTCCATCTTTGATCGCGTAGATATGCTCTGTCTTCTATTGGAACTTTTGCATCATTAGAGCAAACGCATATAATATGGGACTGTTCACAATTTTCAATCTTGCAGTTCACCATCCTATCATAGCAGGGCTTAACGTCCGAAGGACAAGTGCACGCAGAGATATCAAAAAGTCTATCTAATTTTGAATCGAGATTCTTTTTGCAGTGACTTTCCCATGTTTGCGGTTAATGTCCTTCACTAAAGTTAAAAGATCTTTAACTTTTTGAAAGAGAGACTTGTCTGTCAGAAGAGGAAGCCTTGGATTTACATTTCTCCATATAGATTTTACGTCATTGCAAATTTGGTAAATTGTACTTATAAAGTCAGAACCAGGATTTGAATACATAAAATGATAATAATACTTAATGATTTGTCTATACGTACTAGGTTCACACATTAATAATTCACTTGGGATTTAAAATTTTATTATAGTGATGTCATTTGTGGAGTATATATATATATATATATTTTATATGTATATATATATATATATATATATAATAAATATATATATATATATATATATATATATATATATATATATATATATATTTGTTATATATATATATATATATATATATGCTCATATTAGTGATGCTGCAGATGTCATATTTTTCGCATCCGCGGATGCGGATGCGGATGTTTGATTTTAACATCCGCGGATGCGGATGCGGATGTTTAATATATATATTATATATGTATATATATATTTTTATATAGTATAGATAAACTTATATATATATGTATATATATATATACTTGTGCGTACACTAGCGATTGTTATATATATATATATATATATATATCGAGTTTTAGCCGCAATCTATTAATACAATTGTTACCAGGGTGCGGGACGGGGACCCAACTCAAATGGACCCAATCAACCTCTTTCCTTAACCTCCGACCTTAATAAAAGAGATTTTACATGGATTATATACTTTTTGCACTAGTATTGAAATTCAAATATAGGAAGGTTGTGCTTGAGAAACATCAATTTTTCTGCCTTTTCTGCTGAGAGTCTTTTTCTCTTTTCATCATATATTAGCCCAGCATTGCTAAATACTCTCTCACTTGGAACACTAGTTGGTGGACAGGCCAGGTATTTCCTTGCAAGTTTACTTAAGCGTGGGTAAACATTTGCATTTTGCTTAATTAACACTCCACCAACTGATGGGATCGTCATTTGATTTGTATCTAGTCGTTTTTCTTGGTGATAGTTTTCAATCATTTGCGCTGCATCTTTTGATAATGCGTGTGTTTCTTCATCACCACTGGACTGTAGAAATTCTTCCAGTGAATCTGTTATTGATTTAATTGTAGAAGATGTTGGTTCTGTATATTCATTTTTTTCCTTTTATTGGATGGCTAATTAATAGACTGTTCGGATTGAAGTTTTCCTCGCAAATTTACTCAAGTGTGGGTAAACATTTTGCTTAACTTTCCACCAACTGATTGGATCATCATTTGAATCTAATCGTTTTTCTTGGTGATAGTTTTCAATCATTTGCACTACATCTTTTGGTAATGCGTGTGTTTCTTCATCACTACTGGACTGTAGAAATTCTTAGTGAATCTGTTATTGATTTACTTGTAGAAGGTGTTAGTTCTGTAGATTTTGTTTTTCCTTTTAATGGGTGGCGAATTAATAGACTGTTCGGATTGAAGTTTTTCAACTGCAACACAAAGTAACGATTTAACTTGTTCTAATATCGTTACAAAAAAACTTGCCTTTATAACGGGAATCTAAGTAAGTTGCAATAGTATGAAGGTCATTAATTTCCACAGAACCAAAGCGTTTTTCTACCTCTAGTTTAATTACATCTTTCATTCATTTTAAACCGTCATCATTTTCATTTGAAGATGGTTCAAAATGCTTCCTTAGCGTTGCGATTAATGGTATTACATAAGAGACAGAAGCTGTAGAGGCGCTGAATTTTTTGGTAGTTTCTTCAAATGGTTTCAATAGCTTAATGCAGTGTGATATGATGTCATTTTCCAAATTAATAAGATTGTTAACTTTGGAAAACGAACTGGCGTACGAAGCAAGAAGTTCTTTGAGCAATACTTCTTTCCATCATATGAAGTGTACTATTCCAACGAGTTGGAATGTCTTTAATAACATTAAGATATGGAATATCAAGCCGTTTTTGAATTGCCTTCAACTCATTTACATTTTTATTTTCTTTTCCAGATTCATCTTAAGTATTTTTATTATAAAATTCTTTATCAAATCTCGACAATAAACATCCGCGCAACATCCGCAGGGCAAAGCGCGGATGCGGATGCGGATCGTTAATAATGTGCGGATGCTCCGCGGATGCGGATGCGGATGTTACCTGCATCACTAATATATATCACAATGATTTAATAGAAAATAGGGATAGAACACAACACATTAATTATTACATAGCATATTAACATGCATTCACCATCACTTAAGCTTAACAACTGAAAAAATGTGGTCTACATGACATTTATAATATCTACAACACGTGATGGAACAGGAAATGACATGATATAACGCTGTGTAAGGTTGCTTGATTTGCGACAACCGGCTCACCAAATGCGCATCAGCATAGTGGTACATTCAATCCCAAATCCGCAAGCACTGTTTCATGGAAAGGCCTAAGAAATGGTGGTTCTTCATTTCTAAGGTAGTTACAACTACCGCAACTATTAAGCGCACGCGAAGATCACATAAAAAACACACCTAGTATAATAGTAGCTAAGGCGCGCTAATATATAATAGTATATATTAATATACATTTTATATATTTAGGTATATATTATAATATATAATAATAGTATCCATATTATATATATACCTATATAATATATATTATAGTATATATATATATATATATTATATACTACTATATAAGTATATATCATTATTATATATAATACGTATATATATATAAAGTAGGTAAAATTTATATATACTTTATATTATTTTACTATATATAGATATATTATACCTATATAATATATAATATATATATCTATATAGTATTATATTAAAATATGGGATATAATATATTTTTACTATATTATACATGAATATATAGTATAGTATATAATCTGTATATATATATATATATATATATATATATATACTATATAGGTATATATATATATATATACTATATAATATATATATATATACTATATATATATATATATATATACTATGTATATATGATATAATATATATATATAGTAATAAATATATATATATTATTATACTATTCTACTATAGTATTAGTATTATATTCATTCTCCATAACTGATCATATTATATAGATATCTAATATATCCTATACTTATTGATTAAATAAGAGTAATCGTAATATTATAGGTAATATATACGGTAATCTACTATGGAGAGTGGTGAACTTTATATAGGTCATAATATTATAAATAGTATATTACTTTAGCTTAAAAGTACTGATATGAACGTATATTATATATGATATATATAGTATATATATATATATATAGAAAATTAAAATCATATTAAATATATATAAATAGGTATTATTAAAGGTATTATATATATATTATTTTAATATATCATATCAATATATAGTAGATATTTATATAGTATATTATATATATATATATGATTTATATATATATAGAGATAACATATACTTAATTATATTTCATATATATTTTAATTCTTTTTGATTTCCTAAAATAAATATTTCACATATATATCTATATAATTTTAGTAATATATATACCCCTTTTTCCACTTGTTATTATATTATGTTCCCGAAAAGACTACAATACTAAAAACTATCCAATTTATCGATTTTTAATTTTTATATAACATTAATCGAACATTTGACCGGAAAAACGGTAATATAAAAAAGCAATTCCAGCACAAGCGTTCTGAAGGAAGGGGGGATAAAATTTTAATTTTTGTTTCGGGCTATTTAAAAAAAAATTTTATTTTTGAAAAAAGATATATATATAAGCTAATTATATAATGATAAATTAATTACGAAGGGAAATACACTTTATATTGAACAAATATTTTAGCTCACAAAAAGTCGATAATAATATCGAGCTAACAAAAATAGTCGGTATATCTGCTTATTTCTCCTTCAAAGTTTAACTCTTTTTCTACTTTCATTATTTTCACTACCATTTTGACAAATAGAACAAACTAGTATATCTTACTAATAATAATTTCCTTTTTTAGCTTCTGGATAAAATTATCCATTTTTTCCTATAGATTCTTTATAACTCTTCGCCCAACACCTATATTGTCAATTTCTTCTTTCGTGCCTTCCGAAAGCCCAATTTACAACTTTACCTTTAAGCAATTCTAAAGACTTACTCATATCTTCTACATCTCTCTCTCGTATCTCTCGTCTCTCCATCTAGTTATACTCTTTCTCATCTCTATCTTCTTCATTCGTCCTATACATAGTTACTTAAGTGTCATCTTCTTTATCTCTTCTCTCTTCTCTCTTCTCTTATTCTATTTCTTCATCTTTTACTATCTATGAGCTCTCTATCTCTTTCTGCTAGATTTTTTATTATGCCCTGTGTTACGAGCATTCACACTTTTATGAGATCCCCAAATCGAAGTTTGAGAGAATCGTCTCTTTTGGGTTTAGTACTAATTTTCATTAAAAATTTACATACAGGATTTAATTTTATAAACTCAACAATTTAAGATCTAATAGTTCTTACTTTAAAAAGGAAAAAAGTTATAACAGTATTTATCATGAGGATCATGTCAAAGTCTATCAGTAATGAAAAACGAAATCAAATTGAAAGTGATTAGTTTTTTACAAGGGCTTATAGAGTTGGGTTTTGTATAATAGATCAGATTGTGACATGCAATGAGTGGTATAAATTAATAAACATGTCATCTTGACTAACAACAATGCAAGGATATGCCATCGTTGTATAGTCACTGTTGGGTCCTTTATCCATATTGATGTTTGATCCACCAATTTACTCTCACAAATCTTTTTTTATATTCCATAACTTTTTTTTGGCTTTTCCTTTCTGGATGTTCGTCTACCTCTTGTCTTAATCATATGGCCTTTTCCTACAGATTCATTAAAGCAATGCGATAAATCGTATTATTTTTCTTGTATTCTGAGAATCATTCTCTTTCCCCAGATTTTCAAGGATAATCATCCTGGATCACATCACATCCACTGACACATCCCATAATACCTGACATATGTCTATACCTATCCTATAATTATAAATAATATAAGTCCAATATAATCTGTATTACTTTCTTGCATCCTCTTTTTAAAATATCTTACTATTTAAAAATATCGTCTCATAAATACTTTTAAATAATCAAACTTCTATTCTTACCCAATAAAGAAGTTCAATATGGCAGAAAATTCATCTCTTCATTTACTGTTGGCACAATAGACAATAGTCTTCCCAATCTCTGTTGGTATCTTGCACTTTCCCTCAAGTAATAGTACAATTAACTTCTCTTATTAGTCACACACCTCAATATAGACACAATATTACTCCTTATTACTTATATGCACTTCACCTGTATTACGGTATTCATACCAAACCCGCGTGTTAATGTTTCTCCATCCTTTCTGTATTTTTTTACAAATGCATTTAACGATTCATTCTTTGAATAAAAGATTGTCCACATTTTCACACCTTAATACTCTTCCTCCCTAATATTTTCATTTGATTCTAAAGAAACTCCTCTTGTTCTTGCATTTATCATATCTACTTCCCCAGCATTAAGTAAATTCATGTAATTTCTCTCCATCTTTCTTCAACTTCCTCGATATCATACCTTACTAGTATATGTAGTACTAGTATATTATATATATATATTAATTATCTATATATAGTATATATATTTATATATACTAATATACTTATTACTATATAATATACTATATATATATATATATATCTATATATCATATTATATATAATATCATATAATATATATATATATTATATATTTAATATATACTATATATATATATGTACTATATATCATATATATATAAGTATAGTATATATATTATATATATAGTATATTAATATAGTTATATATATATAGTTATCTATATACTATAATTATATATATTAATAATATATAAGTATGATATATATAGTATTCTATTATAATATAATATTATATCATATCATATTATATATATATATATATATATTATATATATTATATATTACTATATATAATTTATATATATATATATATATTATAAATATATATATGATTATATATATATTATATATACTATTATAATATATATATATATATATTTATATATATATAATCTATACTATAATATATATATATATATATATATATGCATATAAGGGTACGTAGTCATGATCGTACTATTATGAATATATGATGTAACTAATACTAGCTTATGTTATGACTTATCTATTAAGTAGCTATGTATATTGATATGATATCATTATATTTATAGTATAATTAGTCAAGAAACATATGTAAAAGCAGCGTATAGGGTCGATGAGACTATATAGTATAATTAATTATATATACTATATATTGATAGTAATGTTATATAATAGTATAGGGTAGTGGCTATTTATAGTACTCATATATATAAAGTAATACTTAATATTACTTAGTAAGTGATTATGTGTTACAGTATTATATTAGCTGTAGATATCTTACTGTTACTACCTAATACTCACGTAGGTGACTATTAATATATTAGGTAGTATAAGTCTTGACTTAGTATATATGTAGTGTATACTAGAGCATGATAGTTAAGCGTATTTATTTAGATATAAGTAGTATAAGTTGGAGTATATGGTATATATATATAATATATATATGATATAATAATGATATATATTATATATATTAGTATATATAGTATATATTATATAAAAAAAATTATATGATATAATATATAGTTATATATAGTATAATATATCATATAGTATATATAATATGAGTAGTATATATATATAATATCATATATATTATATATATATAGTTATATCTATATATAATATATTCAGTATATATATTATATATAGTATATTTATATAGAGTTCATATTTTATTACTATTATGATTACTATATATATTATTTAATATATATATATAGTATGTATAGTAGTATATATATATGGTATGATATATATATATATATATATATATAGTATATATATATATATAATAGTATTATATATTATATTATATATCATATATATACTATATATTCATATATATATATATATATTCATATATATTTATAGTTATATAATATATATAGTATCATATATATAACTATATATAATAGTACTATATATAGATTATATATATATATTATATATATTATATATATATATATAATATATATATATATATAGTATATAGTGATATATATAGTATTATATAATATATATAATATATAATTATATAAGTATATATTATATATTATATATGATATCATATCATAATATATATATATATATAGTAATATATAGTATCTATATATATATATATATATATATTAATATAATATAAATATATATATATATAGTCATATAGTTAATATATACTAGGTATAATATATATATATATGATTGGGGATAAAAAAAAATCATATATTAATAGTATATACATATAAATGATTATAAAAAATATAGATAATCAAAAATATAATATAAATATATAAATATGAGTATTAATAGTAATAATAGTGATATATATATATATATATATTTATATATGATATATTATAGTATATATACTAATAATATTATATATTATAGTATATATTTATAATTATGTATTTATATATATATATTATATATATTATAGTAGTACTATAATAGTATATATAGTATTATTTTATATATTATATTATATTATATATGTATATATATATTAATAGGGTATTATTTATATATATATACTTATATAGATATATATGTTAGTATTAGTACTATATTATATATAGATATATTATATATCATATATATTAGTATACTATATAAGTATATATATATATGATATATATATAATTTACTATATAATATTATAAGGGAATAAATAAATTATATTATATATATATATTATATAATATATTATACTATAAGTATATATATATATATATATATATATACTATAATATATATATGATGATATATATAGTAGTATATATATAAACTATATATATATCAGGTAGCTTAATTTGAAATATTAGTGAATATATATATCTAATAATTATATATGATATATATACGCGTAGTATGAATTATTTTGCAAGATAATATATAGTATATATATAATATCTATAATAATAAGATACTTAAGTAATTAGTATATAGTTATAGTAAATCA
>JABUQX010025349.1:20000-23841 GCA_015478945.1 Trachelipus rathkii | reverse complement strand
AAATAGAGAGAGAAAGATATCTATATAGTATATATATATTATTATAATATATATAGTTATATATATATATATATATATAAGAAGAGCACAATCCATATCTCAAAACTACAATAGCTACAGCAAGGAATACATTGTTGGAATTCTGGCAAAATTTTACCGACTAAACTGTTTAAGAAAAAAAAAATAAAAAAATAAAAAATCTCGAAATCTACAATAGCTAAGTGGGGAAAAGAAATATCATTTGGAATCTTGTAAATTTTAGTGTAGAAAGTGTAAAAAAAAAAAAAAATTAAAACAAAAATTGCTATTTTTTTTGGGGGGACAGCTGGGATAGTTATGATATATATTAATAATATATGTAATATATAGTAAAATAATATATATATATATAGATATAGACGTTTGTAATATATTATATGAAGTATTATAATATATATATATATATATATATATATAAATATTATATATATATATTATATATATATATATATATAATATATATATATACTATTATATATATATCTTATATACTATATATATATATATATTATCATATATATATAATATATATATATATATAAATATATATATTATTAATATATATATATATATATATTATTATAATATATTATAATATTATATATTATATATATAGATACTTATTTGTACAAGTATTACACGGCAATGTAGGGGGTCGAGCCGACGGGGACACCAGGGGGGGACGTTTTCCATACCCATAGGGGAGGGGGAGGAACCGCCCGCGACACCCAAATACTAATGAGCGGGGGTTCCGGAGACCTCCCCGGAGGGGGAATTAGTCCTACCCTGTAAAGTTCCCGGAGGCCGAGAGACCCGACTCTGTACATCTTGGCGTACCCTTGGGGTATTCTTTAGTTGAAAAAAAAGCAAAATTTTTAATAGAAAAGTCTATTTATTTTAACGAGTTACCAATAAAAGGTCTCTAAACAGGCATTATTATCATTATTACTATAGTTCTTAACAATTATTCTTTTATTATGTTTTTTTTTTTTTTTTTTTTTTTTTTTTTTTTTTTTTACATTTTCTTAATCTAAATTTTAACCAGGAATTCCATAAATTGGTATATTTTTTTCCCCTGTAGCTATTGTAGTTTTTTGAGAATTTTTTTTTTTTTTTTTTTTTTTTTTTTTTTTTTTTTTTTTTTTTTTTTTACATATTTCCGACGAATAAATGCAGCAGCATCCCGCAATGTATTGCCTTTTCCCGGTAGCTGTTGTAGTTTTTTGAGATTTGGATTCGTGGCTCGGTGATGAGCATAATAATATATATATATATATAGTAATATATATATTATATATTTATATATATATATATTATATTATATAATTATATATATATATAATATATATATAATATATATATAATATTATATAATATATATATATTGATATTAATATTTTTTTTGGAAAAGACAATTTCAAGGTCAGGATTTATTTAAAAGTATATTAACATGTATATCTGTATTTAAAACAATTTAATTCTAACTACTATTTAATTATTATTAAAAGGTATTTTTTCTCTCTCAATAAATGTTCAAAAGATTGTTTTTTTCTTAAATTTGTAAACTTTTTTTGTACTTCACAATTGAAGATATTTATTTCGTAAGAATATTTCTTTTTATTAATTTTAGTCATTGAAATGTTTTGTTTCGAATGCATTCATTTGTCAAAAAATAATAAATGTCGTGATGATTAATAAAGGTATATATATATATATATATATATATATATATCATATATATATATATTATATATATATATATATAATA
Organism: Trachelipus rathkii; assembly: GCA_015478945.1. Classification (NCBI taxonomy): domain Eukaryota; kingdom Metazoa; phylum Arthropoda; class Malacostraca; order Isopoda; family Trachelipodidae; genus Trachelipus; species Trachelipus rathkii. The sequence goes on along the minus strand of JABUQX010025349.1, from coordinate 22,034 downwards.
TATATATAGTATATATATATATATATAATATATATATATGATATATATATATATATATATTATATATATATACTATATACAGTTAAACAACCTTCTACTCAAAAATCAAATAAATAAATTAATTTACTTTATCGTCCTTTCGCCGAACCGAAAGTAATTATTGTTAACTTTCTTCTATTTGTAAACGTTGATTGGTCAAATAATATAGAAATCCGCCCTTTTGGATTGCTCTTAAAAGTAAGACCTGTGATTGTCTACCTAAATGATGGTGCAATATCATTGCATGTGTACAACATTTTTTTTTTAATGATTTTTTTAAATCTTGTAGAAACTAAGTAATAGACTCGATTCAATCCGGATTCGAATCAAGCTCCGAATCCGAATCCGTGTGTGTAAAAATGTTCGAATCCGAATCGAATCCGATCTCGCACCTTCGGATTCGAATCCGAATCGAAATCCGTGTGTGTGGAATGTTCGAAAAAAATCCGAAAATCCCGGATTCCCCGAAAAATCCCAAAAGCCAACTCCTATGGATTCGAATCCGATCCGAATACCGGATTCGCGAGCTCGAATTCGGATCGTCCCCATCACTGATATAATATATATATATATATATATATATCTATATAGTATATATATATATATATATATATATATATATATATATATATATATATATATATTAATATTAAAAATATAAAAAAATATATATAAAAAAAAATATATATATATAATATTATATATATATTATATATATATATATATATTATATGATATATATATATATATATATTTTAAAAATTGAAGAAAATATTGATAAGAAAAAATATTGGTATAGATTGATTACGTAAGTTGATAAAATAATCTCTTAAAATATTCTGATAATATTAATCATGAAATAAATAATACTACATATTTTTTCTCTATAATGAATGGATAAAAAAGCAGGACTATTAAAAATTTTGAGCTATTCAACTAATTTTCAAATCACAAAATTATCTGATTTAAAAAGAGAAGTTCCTCATGAAGTAATTGAACTTAGAAAAACAACTACAAAATTGGAACCCTCAATCAGTCAAGATAAAATTACTAATGTATATCTTCCAAGATTGTTTATAAATCTCTTGAATGATAGTCGAATTAAAATTTTTAATGAAAGCAATATTCAAATGCAATATTTTGGTGGAGAATATCATTAAACAAAATTTAGATAATTCAATATTTTGGTGTAGAATATCTTAATATAAATTTTAGATAATTCAATTTTTAAGTTGAAAAATATTTTATGTTAAAAATTATATATAATGCAAATATTATTCTTATTCAATCAACTCCAATTTGTTAATTTTGCTTATATTTTCCCATACTCTCTGATATTCGGGGGGTTCAAAGAGATAATGGTTGTAATTTTCTTGATGTTTGAAAGATCACATTTTATAACACATAGTTGCAGCAACTTTGATAATTTATAATGAAAATTAACGAAAATATTGTTAAAACGTTAATTCTGATATGCGTGTCGAATTTTGATTCCAAAAATTAAATTTTTTTTCTCCTATCAGCTAATACTTCTCATATATGTGTTATAATATTTTTTAATAAATTTCCCTAAATATATTCTTGATAAATATGTTAATGGTTTATTATTATTGTTTTGCGCACATTGTGAACGATAAGGTTTATAACTAGCTATTACTCTTTCATTTGTGTTCATATTTTTCATCAAAACAATTACAGTCAACTTTTTAACAGTTCTTCCACATTTATTAGCATAAATATATAAATTTTCTACTTGAATTATCCATACACATATCTACTTTAGCATCGCATTTAATACAATAATAATGACTACCTTCCAAAATATATTTTCTTTCATGACGAATAAAATATATTTCCATTTTTTGTAGATTTTTTTATTACACAATGAATTTTAAAAATTTTCCAATGCGCTTGATTTCTTATGAAGCTTCTTCTAAAGCTTGAACAAGTGTAGGGAAAATGATGAGCTAGCGAAGCGAGCTTGTATCACACCCA
>JABUQX010025349.1:2500-15000 GCA_015478945.1 Trachelipus rathkii | reverse complement strand
CGCAGCTAAAGTTATCTGCAAACGTGTCAGACTTGTAGACATTGTGTCTATCGCACTTGGCTCGTCTCATGAAAAATTTTACTGTCAGTTTAACTCTGCGTTTGGAATGAGCTGTTACCTTAGAAGTTGTATTTACAGAATAGTTAGTGTTCGTCGTTTGTATATATATATATATATAATATATATATATATATATATAATATACTATATAAATTTTTATATATATATTATATATAATATATATATGGTTTATATTATATATATTATATATATATATATATATATTATATATATATATATATATATATATATAATATATAGTATTATATATACTATATAAATATATATATATATTATATATATATATATATATATATAATAGTGTTGTATATAGTATATATATATTATATATATATATATATATATATATATATTATATATATATATATAAATAGTATATATATATATATATATAGTATTAATATATATATATTATATATATAATATATATATATAATATATATATATATATAGTAGAGTATATATTATTAATATATACTATATATATATAGGTATGTTAATTTTTTTTCTTACGTTCCTTTGGAGAAGTTTATCTTAACAATGAAGAAGTAAAATTATACCAATAAAGAGAAAATAACTTATTCTAGAGGGAACTAACTGGCGTTCACTGTATCACCTGATTCGAAGCGGTTTGAGCTACGTAATGAAAACTGGTGCATATGGGTATTGGATGTTAAACTGATCACAGGCGAGTTTTCAAGTCGCTAGGTTGATTCTAGGGGGTACCTCCCCCCGAGAGCGAAGGTGAAATATGTCGCTTACGGCCCCTTTTATCCGCTTCCAATTTCCACTCGAGTTATGCCTAACGTGATAGCCACCCAATCGAACACCTGGCAGACAGACCGAACGTCTGTCTGTATTATTATTATTATTGAATTGAATTGAAAATGCTTTATTCAGAAAATTACAATATACATAAGTTTACATTATTAACAATTTTATTAGTTTAGTAAATACAAAACTTAAATTGGTATACCAATTTCTGAAAGGGGGGCTACTAATTTGCAACACAATGTTGTGTCCTATGAGCCCCAAAATAATGTAAATCTGATTAAATTTAAGTAATTGGGTTTAAGGATTGAGCTTAATGTAATCCTAAAACGAATATTAATACAAATAGAATACATAATATTAGCAAAATAATAAGAATCAGTGTAATAATAATATCAATAATAATATTTATAAATATAATAGGGACAAGTTTAACAATGATGAAAATAATAATTACAGTAAATAGGACTGTAATTAATAAAAATAATAATAATAATAATAATATAATAATAATAATAAATTTAATATAATAATAATAAAATAATTAATAAATAAGTAATAATAATAATAATAATAATAATAATAATAATACAATAATAATAACAATAACAATAAATAACAATATAATAAATCAATAATAATAACAATAATTCAATAATAATAATAATAATAATAATAACAGTCAAGATATAATAATAATAATAATAATAATAATAATAATCAATAATCAATAGTAATAATATAATATAATAATAAATAATAATAATAATAATAATAATAATAATAATAATAATTAATATAATAAAAAATAATAACAATAATATTACTTGATAATATTAATAATAAATAATAATAATAATAATAATAATAATTAATAATAATAATTAATAATTAATAACTAATAATAATAATAATAATAATTAATTATAATAATAATTAATAATTAATAATATAATAATAATAATAATAATAATAATTAATAATTTAATAATTATAATAATAATAATAATAATAATAATCATAATAATGAATAATAATAACAATAATAAATACTAATAATATAATAATAATAATAATAGTATCAATAATTATTTAAAAATATTTTAAAATAAATTAAAATATAAAATTGGTAGGAAAATAAAAATTATTAATAATAATATTAATATAATAATAATAATAATAATAATAATAATAATAATAATAATAATAATAATAATAATAATAATAATAATAATAATAATAATAATAATAATAATAATAATAATAATAATAATGAATAATAATAATGATAATTATTAATCATAATAATTATAATAATAAAAACAACTACGACAAATACAACAATATCAATCACAATCACAATTACAATCATAATTACAACTAAAAATTACAACTAAAAATTACAATAATTTCAATATAATTATATTAGCTACAATCATGTTTACAACAATAGAAATAATAATAATAGTAATAAAGATAATAAGTATAATAATAAGTATAACAAACCTTTGGCTTGCTCCTACGGAGCAAGACTTGTCCCAGAGGCAAGTGCTACGCACGCGCAGAGGGGCTCGTTTCGCTCGCCCGAGGAAACCAATCCGAAAAAACTCATGATGACAAAATTGTAGTGAAAACCGTTACGTTTTTTCGTGCTTGTTTATTTTTTTAACGATATAGATAAAAAGCAAATAAAAAATATTTATTAAAACAACTTTCATTAAGAATATAGGAAATCAAAATGTGGCCGGGACCGTAATGGGAAAGGGGATTGGTAGTTTCAAAATTATTTTGCTCCACGATCATTCAACAAATCGGATACGAATTGAACGTTTTTTTGTGCATGTTAAAATTAAGGAGGATAAGTAATAATAATAATAATAATAATTAATAATAATAATAATAATAATAATAATATAATTAATAATAATAATAATAATAAATAATAATAATAATAATAATAATAATAATAATAATAATGATAATAAAATAATAAGGATAATAATAATAATAATAATAATAATAATAATAATAATAATAATAATATAATAATAATAATAATAATAATAATAATAATAATAATAATAATAATAATAATAATAAATAATTAATAGTATTATAATAATAATAATAATAAAATAGTAGTTATAAAATTAATAATTAATACTAATTAATAAATAATAATTATAATAATAATAATAATAATAATAATAATAATAACTAATAATAATAATAATAATAAATAATAATAATAATATAATATTAATAATAATAGATAATAATAAATATAATAATAATATTATAATAATAATAATAATAATGGTAATGATAGTAGCTAGATTTTACGTAGTTTAATCCTTGGGTTAGTTATTTATTATATTTAATTTTAGATAATATGTTTTTATTTTTTTAGTAAAGATTTTCTTTGTGAAGGATCGATTTTATTATTCTGTGTGGCAATGAGTTGGAAAGTTTTAGCTGCTTTAGAGCTGACGTTTGAGTGGCTTTTTTTAATCTACAGAAGGGAGGGTTTATGTATGTAAGTATTATTTCTTAGGTTTATTTTGATTTTTGCTACGCGCCTTGCTTGGTTTGAATGAAAATTTGCTAGCAAGAAGTCACATGCAATGTTATGGATAATTTTATGTATCTCTTTCAGGAGTGATATATTTAGCAAGTTTTTAAACTGCAATATCTTTAGGTTTTGAATAATGGTTGTGTATGCTGTTAAAAGTCTCTTGTATTCGTAATGAGGCGAATAAATCGCTTTTGGGTTACCAATTACAGAAGGATTACTGAGTTACTTTGGGTTACGTAGATAGGGAAGAACAGCTTTAAAGTAAGTGAGGTTATTGTGAATAGAATAATTTTCTTAAGAATGAAAGAGGTACAAATTTCTTAATTTTAGTTAACATAATACATTGTATCTGACAGTCTGCTAACAGGTTGTTAATTATGTTCTTTAAAAGTGTCAGTTTATCATCGATTGTTAATCCAAGTATTTTAGCATTTGCAGCCTAAATTCAGTTCTATATTATTTATTTTAATTTTTAGATCGTAATGGTTTTGTGCTAAAAATTATGGTAGAGTGTTTATTTAAATTTAAAATATTTAAGTTTATTAGCATCTATCCATGTTGTGATCTTATTTAAGATGTCTGTTGCTTTACGGGATAGAGACTCGGCATCTTTGTCATTATTTAAAATGGAGGTATCGTCAGCAAAAGAGGACTGAAAAGGCGTCATGAGACTTAATCAGATCATTTGTATATAGAGTAAAAAAAACGTCCAAGAATTGAGGCCATGGGTACGCGATGATGTTTGGAAGTGTGGCTGAATAGTTTCATTTGTTCTTACTATTGAGATCTCTCCTGTTAAGTAGCTTTTAAACCATTGTAGGTTTGTCCTTCAAAGCCCATTTTGTCTCATTTTACTTAGTAGTTATGTCATGATCATCATGTCAAAAAAGCTTTTTGTTGAAATCAATAATAATTCGCAGGGAGGAGTCTTATTTTCTATATTTTCTGACAGTTTTTCGGTAAGGCAAATTGAGGGCATCAGCCGTTGACGTCTTTTCTAAATCCAAATTGTGAATTATTAAGAATATTGTTTAATATAAAATATTCTGTTAACTGATTGAAAACTAATTTCTCAAATATTTTACTAATCGTGTTTGTGATAGCTATTGGTCTGTAATTTTTTGCTAGGCAAAGGTCTCCTTTTTTAGGTATAGGGATCACTTTTGCTGTCTTGAATATATTTGGAAAAATTCCTGTCAAAAATGATTCATTGAACAAGTGTTTTAAAGGGGTGTCTATTATGTCGGCTGGAGTTTGAGGATGTGATTGGGGATAGAATGAACATCACATTTTTTGTTTTTTAATCCTGCGATTACCTTTTTTACCTCCGGGACAGTGATGGGAATAAAGGAAAAATGAGATTCGTAGTCTGGGAGAAAGGTTTCATATGATGTTTGACAAGGGGGTTTTCTCTCAAGATTTGCTTACCGACGTTTACGAAGTATTCGTTTAGTCCGTCTGCGATCTTATTTTGGTTGGTTGTTAACTGATTGTTTAAATTCAGTTCTTTTATACATTGAGAGTTTTTTTTGTTATGGTTGATTAATTTATTGATTAACCCCAGTGCCTTAGAGTCTTTGTTGCCAAATCCCGGAATTTTAGAGTAGTGTTTTCCTCTTTGGCTTTCCTAAGAACTGCCCTTTACTTGTTATCATATGTGTTATATACTTGGTATGGTATAATTTTGTTTTTAAAGTTTCGGTAGAGTTTATGTTTTTGGTTGATAGAGTTTAGCAAAGCTGGTGTTAGCCATGGGTTTTGAATTCTTTTAGCACCAAGTTTTTCGTTTTAATAGGGAATGATTCGTCGTAGCATTTATTTAATAAATTTACGAACGAGTTGAATTTTTCTTCGATGCCTACGGTGCGGTGCTGGGTTAGTAAATATTTCTATAATAATACGATATTAGTGTCTTTATATACGTTATTGGCCTTTAGATCTCGAAAAATGAGGTTATAATGTACGTACGGGTGTCAAGCCCCCTTAAAGGGGGGTCTAACTAGAAATGAATGAAATGCATAACAGAAGTGGCGAAAGGAGACAGAATCGGAGTCAGAGAAGGAATGAGTCGGTGAAGGAGTCTGAGTCAGATGAGTCGGAATCACTACCGGCTCCGGTGCTGGAGCCAGTGCGGTTCTGAGCTATAACATTCGACGTCACAGTTATAACAACCCAATGTTGGTGTCCTTATATATGTTATCGAGTCTGTAGATTTCGAAAATGATGATTTCAGAACCATCAAGAAAAAATAAATAAAAAATAAATAAATAAATAAATAAAATTTCTTATTTTTTTAATGTTTATACTACAAAAAATTTGACGTAGTTACAACCCTAAGCAGTAAATCAATAAATCAAACAGTCCTCTTAATCCATTCTGTGATCTATTGATATATTGATCTAATGATCTATTGATCTATTGATTCAAGTCATATTTTACTAAAATTGTCACGTTTTACAAACTCTAAAGCAGAAATCAGTAATCAGTAAACCAAAACTGCCCTCCCTATCCCCTTTTCGCATGATCTTTAATCTGATTGATCAAGTCATATTTTAGTACTAAAATTGTTCACGTTTTACAACGCCTAAGCAGCAAATCATAAGCTTCAGTAAACCAAACTGTCCTCCTCAGCCCTTCCATAATCTATTGATCTATTAATCTATGATTCAATCCATATTTTTACTAAATTGTCATGTTTTACATACACTAAAGCAGTAAACCGTTAATCAGTAAATCAAACCACCATCCAACCACACTCCCCTGCCATCCGTGATCTATTGATTTTATTAAATTCTATTGATTAATGATCTATTGTTCAAGTCAAATTTTTAGTAAAAATTGTCATGTTTTACATACCCTAAATCAGTAAATTAGTAAATCATACCAGCCATGCCATACTGCCCAACTTATCCATGATCTATTGATCTATTGATTCAAGTCATATTTTTTTAGTAAAATTGTAATGTTTCACATACCCTAGATCCAGTAAATCAGTATATCAAACCCATCCACCCTACCCTCCATACAAATCACCCTCCCATTATCTATCGATTCTATTGATCAAGTCCACATTTCGAGCTTTCTTTTGATAAACTATAACATAAGAACAAGTTCTTTATATCCACTGATCAACGAATATATACTAACGTAATTTTCACATTAATAAAGCTAAAATAACATCATCAGGTCTAAGAATATAATATACAACAACAAGCCTAACACACCTTAAATACGAATAAACGTTAAAATTAACAAAGTACCACACTTAAAAATAGTAAAGAACTAAATAGTATACAAAAAGAAACCTATTGCACACTTTGTCAAGCATATCTCTAAAATATAACAATGGTAATTTTAGATTAACATGGTAAATATTTAACAAAAATTTATTCATAACCTTGTTTAATTATAATAGAATATATGCTAACGTAAACAAGTTTTTACATTAATAAAACTTACATAGCATCATCTGAATACTGAATATAATAGCAAATCAACGACAAAACCTGACACAGCCGTTAAACATGAATAAACGGTTAACTTTAAAAGTTCCACACTTAACAACAGTAAAGTAACTACATTACATGCAAAACGTAACCTATTCATACTTTTTCAAGCATATCTCTAACATATTAACGTTAATCCTACAATGACACAGTAATATTTAACAAAAATGGATCATATCCTTGTCCGATTATCATACAGACCAACGAATGTATGCTTAACGTAACAAAGTTTTTCCATTATCATAGTAATATTATAACAAAAAATTTATCATACAGATACCTAAATATCATAATCCCAACAAATAATTGCAAACATAACAAAGTTTTATCCCAAACATAACATAAAAATAACAAAGTTTTATCAAACATTAACATAAAAATAAGTCTGTGTGAACAAACAAATCATAGTAAGCGTATAGTTTACCGATTTTAAAGCAGTAAATCAGTTAATCAAAAAATCAAACCACCTGTCCATGACCTTTTGATCTATTGATCGATTGATTCAGTCACATATCGAGTATCATTTCGGAAAAACATATAACACAAAATAAGTTCTTTATAATACTAACCAACGAATATATGCTAAACGTAACATTGTTTTCACACTAATAAAGCTAATTCATAACATAAACTAAGAATATAATGTACTGACAAAACCTAAACATCTGTACGCTCGAATAAAACTCTCACATTAACAAAGTTCCATACTAACAACAGTAAAGTACCTAACCCTTCGTACAAAACGTTAACCTATTCCCACTTTTTCAAGCATATCTCTAACATATCAATGTTAGTTTTACATTAACTCGGTAATATTTAACAAAAATTTTGCATAACCCTGTCTAATTATCATACTGACAACGAAAAAATGCTAACGTAACAGTTTTTTACTTAAATATAGTAAAATTTAACATTCATCAATCATCATAACCTTACCTAATATTCATACTCCCCACGAATAAATTGCCAACATTAACAATTTTATATCCAAACATACAGTGGAAAAAATAACAAATTTTAGCCGACATAAACATAAAAATCAAGTTCTTTACAATAAAATATCAGAGTAAAGTGTAATAGTTTACTGTTTAAACTGTAATCAATAAATCAGTAAATCAAACCACCCGTCCTTCTACTCCCCTCCCCACCCACCCTTCTATGATCTTTTTATCTTTTGATTCAAGTCATATTTCGAGTATCATTTTGGATAAACATAACATAAAAATAATTTCTTTATACACTGACCAATGAATATATGCTAACGTAACAGAGTTTCAGCATCAATAAAGCTAACATATCATACATAACCTGAACTAAGAATATAATGTACAACGACAAACCTAACATACCTTACGCTCGAATAAACAGTCAACATTAACAAAGTTACATACTTAAGTAGTAAAATAACTAACATTGCATACAGAACGTAACCTGTTCACGCTTTTTCAAACGTATCTGTAACATATCATTGGGATTTTTACCTTAACATAACACGTTAGGCCTAACTCGAACTCGGAATTGGAAGTGTCAAAAGGGCGTAAGCGACCTATTTCTCCTTCGATCTCGGGGGGAGATACCCACTAGAATCAACCTATCGACTTGAAAACTCGCATGTGATTAGTTTAACATACCAATAGCCCATATACAAAGTTTCATTACGATATCTCAAACCGTCTTCGAGAAATCGGTGTCAGCGACGAAGCTGTTCCCCTACTACTTTATTCAATATTTATTTGGTGTGAAGCTCAATAAATTTTTAGTTCTTTTCTTTTTAATTTTTTTTTATTTTAATTTTTTTAAATAATTTTATTTTTTTTAATATATTTTTTATTTTTTAAATATTTTTATTTAGTCAATTAAGATATTAAAATTAAAATTCTCTCTCTCTCTCTCTCTCTCTCTCTCTCTCTCTCTCTCTCTCTCTCTCTCTCTCTCTCTCTCTCTCTCTTTCTCTCTCTGATATATACAAATTACTCGCGCGCAGCGAGAGTAAATTGTCACATGGCACCGCTCGCGAGCAGCGCGCATTTGGAGGAGCGCTTCAGCGAGCGGTCTGTCTTGGATGCACACCGGCCTACCGTGCATCCATGCTATGATATTGTTTTAGTTTTTATTAAACTAAATAAATATCTAATGAAACAATAATTATACTACAAGATAAAATAATAAATACTGTTGTTACATACTGTTACATAATTCGGTAGTTAAATAATTTTCTAAAGTATGTAACAACAGAACGTTACACGCAATACAACCACTTTGTAGTGACATTTTGCAATAAATGCAAGTGATGCATTAATTTTGTCCGGGAGTTTATATATATATATATATATATATATATATATATATATATATATATATATATATATATATATATATATATATATATATATATATATATATATATATATATATATATATATATATAATTATATATATATATATATATAAATATTATATATATATATTATATATAATTAACCTTTTATTATATTATATACATATTAATATTATATATATATTATATATATATATATATATATATATAAATATATATCACATATATTATATATGTATTAAGATGACGGTAAATAGACATCATGAGATGAACAGTATAATAGATAGTAATTGACCTAATAAAATATTACTTGCTTAAAATCCTTATATAAATTAGAAGAATCAATACTCTTTGTAAGTTTAATTATCAAATTTTTAAATAATATAATTAATTAAATATATTAATTAAATATATTAATATTAATATATTAAATATTCCTCAATAAATTTCTTTAAGTATTTGATATTAAACTTACAAAGAGTATTGATTTTCTTCTATTTATATAAGGATTTTACAAGTAATATTTAATTAAGCATTATATAATATATATATTTTTATTTTATATATATATATATATATATATATATATATATATATATATATATATATATATTATATAAAATATATATATATATATATATATATACGTCTATTTACTAGCTATATATATCGAAAAATACGATACGAACAGTATTCTACGATACGAACAGCATTCTTGGAATATATGCGGCGATTTAAAAGTTATAGCACTTTTTTTTAGGTCTCCAACAAGGATATACTAAATTTTGTTGTTTCCTATGCGAGTGGGATAGCAGAGATCGCAAAAATCATTTTGTCAAGAAGCAATGGCCTAAAAGAAATCTAATACCTGGAAATAAAATGTAATTTTTCAACCACTTGTGAAACCTGAACTCATATATCTTCCTACTTTGCACATCAAACTCGGGTTAATAAAAATTTTTGCAAAAGCGATGGATAAAAGTGGTCCAGGGTTCCTATACGTAAATAAGAAATTCCCTAGGATCAGCGAGGCTAAAATTAAAGAGGGTATATTTGATGAAAGCTTGAATAATATTGAAAAACCTGCATGGAGATCCTTTAAAAAGGTCATAACTGGGTTTCTAGACAATATTAAGGCCGACAACTATGAAGAACTAGTTTCCGAACTCCTTAGAATTATAAAGCAATGAGATGCAACATGTCCCTAAAAATACATTTCCTTCATTCACACTTGGACTTTTTTCCTAACTGCAATCTAGGCGCTATAAGCGATGAGCATGGTAAGCGATTACACCAAGATATTTTAACTATCGAAAAACGTTATCAGGGAAATTGGAATCCAAATATGCTTGCAGAGTATTGTTTTTGACTTAAAAGGGATGTTCTTCAAGCAAACTACAGTAGAAAATCTTCAAAATCTACATTTATATTGATCTACAAGTATATAGGTGAGTAAATTAACTAAAGCTTATCATTTTATAACAATATTAAATTTTTAATTTCGTATTACAGAAAAAACCTGCCCGTTACAACAAAATGGTATGCAAATTCGGAATCAGCGCACAAAACTCTATAAGAAACACCCATTTTTACTCATTTAACAGACAAAAAGTCAAATTTTGTCGTCCAGTGTAATATAATTAATATTTTATTAACCAGTTTGATAATATTATTCACCCTTAATTGTATTATAATTGTTATAGTGAATTACATTAAACTCAATCCTTATACCCAGTTGCTTAAATTTAATTATTCTTGTATTATATTTGGGGTTGAAAAGATACAATACTGTATTGCAATTAATAGTCCCTTTTCAGAAATTTTATATCATTAAATATTGTATTATACTAGAGTTATGTATTATAACTGTATGTTAAACTTAGTAATGTAACTAGATTTTTTTTCTAAATAAAGTTTTCGAAATTGAAATTATTATTATTATTATTATTATTATTATTATTATTATTATTATTATTATTATTATTATTATTATTATTATTATTATTATTATTATTATTATTATTATTATTATTATTATTATTATTATTATTATTATTATTATTATTTTCTTTTATTATTTCATAATAATAATTAAGTAAATTAATATATATGTTTTATTGTAGTAGCTCAAAATGATTATGATTAGTAATATATATTAGGATTGAAGGTTTTACTCTATCACTCATTTTACTATTCTTTATTTTTCCATTCCAGTTACTCTTATATTTTAATTTAAAATATTATATATGTGCTATCATTATACATAAAGATATATGTAGTACATATAGGCGTAAAAGAGCCTATAAGCCCATTACAGTGGAATAATTTTTTTATATTTAATATTTTAAAGATAAATGAAATCTGTAACCTGTTTATTGCCCGTGGGTGAACCACATCTCCATATTCACTATTTGCAGATGAGGATACTCATTTTTAATATCCTTGAATTGCAGATTCGGATAGCAACTAATTTTAGCTATCAAGAGTTTAACCATGGTTATCTAAAAACATGTGATTAAAATGTATATAAATTAACAATTAATCATCATTATATTAAAATGAGGTGCTCTGCTTATGACGTCTTCTCAAACTGATTCATAGGAGAGGAAGCGGAATCATTCAGCATTCTGAACGACCTGGAGCAACTGATTAAGTTACCTCACATTTCCTTGCTTGACGTAGCTATTTCTGGTGCACCCTTGACCTTAAGCTTCACCACTAGTCATTCTATGCATAAATACCCATCTACTTTCCTATTGGTAAGTCTGATCCCAGCCTTATTATTCTTAATTTTAATGCTTAATTTTCAACAGCTCTATCCTAACCTAAGCGTATCTTCGGGCTCTTTAACCGGGCTGATTGGAGGGCTTCGCATTGCTTTAAGTTAGTTACTCCTATGCTAAATCTTTCACTCAACACCTAAAAATACCTTCCAACTTTTCTACCATTTTTGATAGTCGTCCTATTTCTCCTGTAGACAATATAAATATTTTTTTTCTTTGCTTAAACAAAATTATTTTTTATTTGAATCTCATATGACAACGTTTTCAAGAGTGGCCTAAAAAGAGATGAGATTTCTGTTTAGATTTTTTTCTTCTTCTCAGTTATACCAACTACACAAAAGTCTCTTCCTCCCATGTATGGAATACTACTCTCCTATCTAGGTAGTGGGGGCTCAGTTTTCATGTCTTTTGATTCAAAAGCCAAATATTAGAAACTATTCCATACT
>JABUQX010025348.1:15000-22500 GCA_015478945.1 Trachelipus rathkii | reverse complement strand
GTTGCCTCAACTTTGATGGATTTGTATGCCACGCCAGCATTTTGATACATTTTCTAACTCATTATTCTGACTTTTTTACTACCCACCCAACATCAAAAAAACATTAAGTCTACATACTTGATGTCTTCCCCCGAGTTCATAGCGCGTACTCCATAATCAGGGCCCGCCATTGCGCCCTCGCGCGAAGGCTGACAACCCGCACCCGCAGGTGCGACCCGCCTGCGTCCCCTCGAGCCGCCGTCGATTACCCGCCCTCCTGAGCTCACGTGCGCTCCGCAGCGCAATATTTCGCTTCCCCGCCCGCCGCGTGCCCGCAGGTCGCTCAAATATATTCTCACCTAGCGCGAATGTAATTAAATAATCATACATTCCTATACTTAATATAAGTCATTTAATTTATTTTTCATACTTTATTTATTTTTAAATAGCAGCTCTGATCTTTCTAATAATCATACTACTTCTCTCTCTTGTATTCTGTTTTTCATATTTCATACTATTAAACATTATTATTAAATAACTAATACATTTTCTTAGCGGAATCACTAAAATCTCATGTAACTCATACATGAGATATACCTATAATTTATTTTAATATAATCACATATATTTTATTAATAACATTATTATATTATTATAATACTTAATACTTTTTACTTTAATACTTATTGTTAAATATATTTATATAAAATTTTTTAATAAATAATTATATATATTTTATATAAAGAAGAATATAAAATTGGGAAGCAGGTCTGAATATAATTCTTATATATTAATTATCTATTTCAACAATTATATATATTGATACATAATAAAATTATTATTAAAAACATAAACATTTACTTACTACTTAAAGCTAAGTAAATCAGTAATCAATAAGATTGGTTATTATAATATATATATCCTTAAAACAGCAACAATGGGATTAGTATGCTTTTGTATTACTGTTTTGTATTTTTAATCTTGGCTTATTATAATCATCTAATTTAGTTTATTACTGGCTATTTTTAACATTATGTTTATAACTTAGCTTTAACTCACATAATTATTAATACTATTATACATACCTTAATAAAGCAGTTTAAATCTCAGTATATAAATCAATAGATGTAGTTAACCTAACACTAAGGGATAGTAATGTTTTTTCACTATGCTTTACTGCTTTATACATTTTTATAGCTTTACTTCTTTATAATATCTTCATCTGTTTTATTACTGCTTTAATCTACCACATATCCATTTTTTGCCACTCAAAGCAGAAAATCATTTTATAATCTAAATATACGATAGGTGTTACTCACTAACACCTAAGGGAATAGTATGCTTTTTTGAGATTCATACTGACTTTTAACTGCTTTAACTTTCTGCTTTACTGCTTAACTCACTGCTACTGCTCATTTTAACTCACATTCTATACATACCTATTAATAACTACAGTATAAATACAGGTAGTGGTAGGAGGCCCATACAAAAGTCAAGTAGAGGGTGTGTAGATTCCTAACACCTAAGCGGCGTCTGGAATTAAGATTCCATGTGGAGATCCTTGTGAAGAGATGTTCCAGAACCTGGATAACTGTAGAAATGCTGCTTTCATCTGCACTTTGGATTTATACCTGCCTGGATAACTGCTGGCGTTTTAGCCTATTAATTAAACTGGTGTTTCTCTTGGAAGGACTGCCGAAATCTTGAAAAACATGAGCGTAATAACTAAAAATTTAACAAAAACTACAAAAAAAAATTACTATTATAATTAAATAAAAAAAATAAAAAAAAGAAATTTAATTACATTAATAAGCTTAAAAATATATTTAAATTATGACACAGAAAAAACTATTAAAACTAAAATTTAAAAAACTCTATAAAATACAAATTTGATTTATGTCTATTTAACTATCATTAATATTTATTATATAATAACATTATTATTTTTATATTTGTTTTAATACTTTTAATTTATTATTTATTATATATTTTATTTATTTTATATTAATATTTATTATTATTTTTATAATTTTATATTATTATTTTTATATATATTAGTGTTTATAACTTCTAATGCCTTTATATATGTATTATTAATTTTAGAACACCACATTACACACAACTACACACACACACTACAAATACACACACTCAGTCACATCAATCAGATACTTTTACTTTAACATCTACAACACAAGTATATATATAATTTACTATTTAAACACCGCATTATATTTATCTTACTAACTCACATACGATATATTACTTACACTTTCATAACACACATGGATTTACTTACACTCACACCAATTTACTTACACTTTTTTTAAAAATCATAAGATATATATACTTTAAACACACACTAGATATTATTACTACAAACACATCAAGATTTACTTACACATCAACCACACAATGAATATTATATTAACTTTATACACCACACACTAATATTTACTTACTACACTACAACATACACTACACACAACTACACGCATCACTCACACTTAACACATATATTATCATACCTTATATAAAATGACAGTAAATCATGAGTTAAAATTCATATTTAGATATATGGTGTATTACTCATATACACCTAAGCTATAATAAATTTTATTGAAGTTATTTTTCTATTTTTTGAAACTGGTTACTATGCTTTATAATAACATTATTACTATATGATATACTTATATGATTTATTACTGCTCTTTAACTTATTATTCATGCCTTTATCTAGGCTCATTAACTTTCTGCTTTATACTGTTTTTAAACTTTTATCTGCTTATTATACTGGCTTTTAACCATATAAGTTTATTATTAACTGCCATTTAAATACTATCATATAATATATTTAATTTAAAAGAATTATGTATTTTTAATAATTTAAGTGTTAATAAGAATATCCGTTTATTGTAATATAGTTAGGCTATGTAATAATTATTTTAATTAGAATTTTATACTATATATGATTCATACTGAGTGCATACTTTTTAATCTGCACCTTTAATGCTTTTAACACGCTACTAACGCTTTTATCATCTCTATCTCGACACCTATCACAGGTGTCCAACTGCTACCACGCACACGCACCTTGCACACGCATGACCCACTGACCATTCGTATATAAGATCTATCGCACTATTTAGAACAGCCACATACACACACTGCCACAACCACCACAACCAAGCCACACACACCCCATGCCTCCACACGCCCCCACCAGCACACTCCGCATCAACTACCTACCATACCAGCTATGACACCTCAACGTGCTTACCACCAGCACGCACACTCACCATTCTTATTTAAGCGCAACTTATCATTATTATACCCCATATGACACCTTACTACACATTGTCATGACATGCAATTAAATGATTACACAAAACATACACCATGCTCGGGGCGCGCGGCGGGCTCCCACATACAATAACCGATCATCGTATACATATCTTATATATCGCTCGCTATGCGCCACTCTCACTATATCTTGAGTGTTCACACATATCGGACTATGAGACTTTACATTACCATGTTACGGTACACTTGATGACTGGCCGCCTACGCTTATCGACCGCCTGCACGGACCTGCCTCATCAGATTACTTACACTGGCTCCCCGACAGTCACAGATTACTTTACACTCACACACAGGAGTGTTTTATTGCCGCGTTACTCACAACAGCTCAGATCCTACTCTATACTCACTCGCCATACACAGATTTACATATCGAGCACAGCTCCAGCTCATCAAAACACTCGACACATTACTATAAAAAATATGTAGGAGGGTGATAAACGTATAAGTATTGAATAGTAGAATACATTATGTTTTGAATTAAAGCACGTAAAAAGTACATTGGGTATTGAATTAACTCGAATTCAAGAGAGGGATATAAGACTTGAGACATACAAAGAAAAATCTTTATATCATTTTTGATCTGGAGTAGGGCGTCATCACAGGTGTAATAAATTCATAATCCATTATCTTTGAACAAAAGAAGTTTTAGTTCTTAATTCACAACTACTTTGCTAAATTACTTAATCGTTATGTTAATAGAAAATCTATTGCTCATTGAGATACGTGAGATCCCAAGTTTATCAAGAAGGTAGAAAGACGAGACTTGTTGAGACAAAAAAAAAGATAATTATCTTTATTATATATAGCGGGAGAGATGACAAAAAGCTTGTTTTTATTAAAACATTATATTTTATTACCAATTCCAAACATCTTTCTTTAAAACTAATTATCATTTGCTAAAAAAAGTCAGGGAGGGGTAAATCTCTATGTAAGGTACGACAACGCTAAACTATGCACCCCTTACATTATACATTTTAAACCTAAAATATAGTTACACGATGAATCTATTACTGTAACCAACGTTTTGTTCATCTATTGACTTACTGCTTATAACTAGTTATTATACACTCGTTTAGGCTAAGCGATGTGAAACATAAAGCACCAGTGATTAGTTATACATGTAAAGTTACACCAGCTATAACTATAGTATCGTGCGCATAAAACATAGAAAAACAAGAATCCAGATAGATTCAAACAGCCTTGTTACTATGACTAGTCTCTGGTAAAGAAGACATCATACATATAACATATACTAGCAGTGATACTCTCTACCTTATTAATACAAACTCATAATCATACTATTTTTAACCTATATATAATACAATAAACTAACTAAAAAATAACAATTATTCACTTCATTATATTTATGCTTAGATACGTGAACTTTAACTAAAAACATACTTATTCAAAGATTATATTATTAATAAATACTCTGAACTATTTATCCTTTTAAGCTTATTAACGTAATATTACTATTATATTTATATACTTAATATGTATTCAATATTCCTCATGTTACATTCGACCAATGTCTTGGAATCCATTTCACTCAAGGGACAAAACCAGCTCTCTCCATAACAAACTCCGTCTCACTCTCTTACTGGAATTATACGTAAAACTACCTACCTCTTCTTCTCGCGCTCTTTATAATTGGCTGGCTATATTGAGAATATCATAATCGTGACTTTAGGAACTGTTATTCAAATTTATATGTGGATAATCATACTCTTTTTTGGTGGTAATAAATCCTTACATGCGTTAGCCGAATTTAGGCCTAATTCCCTAGTATCTGTTCTAATAATATTATTATGATTTTTTTCAATTACAGATTTTTGGAGGTTAAAACGCTATTTTTCTTGTAAATCAATATATTTTTTAAAAACTTTTATTTATTTTTGTTTAATTTGCGGTAACAGGTATTGCGTATATATACATCGCTATAAAAAATTGGGCATTTTAACTATACCCTAAAGCAGAGGTAATCCACTTTTTAGTAATCAGTAATTACGAGGCTCTAAAAAATTTTCAGGATAGTAAAAGCAGCTTATAAATCATAAGTGTACCTTCCATATGCCCAGGTCGCAGACCTTTCTTCATAGCCCCCTATGTCGTGAATATCCATATAGCCAGGTTCATAAGGTTGATTCTATAATTCCAGTTTGCTAATTACTAGATTCAGAAGTGCGTAATTAGTTCTGAGTTGAATCTATCTTGATTCGACTATGTCATATTTAATTATTTATATAAATGAGTATTTCAAAACTGAACATGCTGGGATCGGAAATCCTATAAACTATAACCTTAAAACAGTATTACGGCAAATAGAAAACAATATGTTTATTATTGTATTTTCGTTTTATTGTTTTTCATTTTATATCATTATCATTGTTTTACCTGAAAAAAAATATTCTTTTATGTTTTTATAAAACTTTAAAAAAAAACTTGGCATTTTTCACATTACCCATAAAGCAAGTAAATCAAGTTAAAATTCATAAACTTCAAACTGCCATCCTACCATTACGTGATTCCCACTATAAATGTCAAAAATTCCTTACGTCTATGATATCTGATGTTAGATCTCAGAGTTATATTTGTAAATATTAAAATTGTTATTTGATCGTGTGTCACTATCTCTCTAAAGTCGTTTTAGAGTAATATAAGTTATGGCTTAAAAAACTAAATATCTAGTTTTAAAATTCAAGTAAATCGCTGAAATCAGTAAACTCAAACTGGCGCTTACAGACCCCCTGCTCGTGTATCATCTTCCATGATCTGTTGATCTATTGATCTATTATTTCTATCTAATGATTCAAGTTTCTTTCTCTTTAGTTTAACATAACACAAAAACTCTTAGTATAAATAAGCTGTAAAAGAAAACAAGTTTTTATTTTAAAGCATTCATTAACATTATGAACATAAGTGCAGAACTACATAAATCGTATACATAATAATTATTTTAAGAGTGCATCAATAAAATATAAGTGTATCAAATTTATTAAAATAAGAAACATGGTATTAAAAAACATATAATGAAATAAATACGATACACCAACAATAAATAAATAAATAGAGAGCGAACTTAATAAATGAAAAACATAACAGTTCCTTTATAACCAAATATTAATTTAGATTGAACAATATTATATTTAAAAAAGATGTTACATAATGATTACGTAAAAACTATCAAAATCTAAAATGTGCCAGAGAAGTCTAAGGAAATTAATCTAACATTTAACCACATAATTATATTTTTATCTTATACAACCGCTATCCAGTTACCATAGCTCGAAAACATCCCTCGATGTAAGAAGTGTTCTTGAAGATGAAGGTCCAAGACGTATCGGTAATCCAATTTTTCATAGATACCAAGTTCTATACTATGCGGAATACACCTAAAAATATGTCTTTCGGTTTTATTAAAGGCATTTATAATAATTATAGTCTATCTTTCTAATTCATCTTTTAATACATATTCATAAATTATATTTGTACTCTGTTCAATCTCGATTCATTTGAGGAGTTCTTACATTAAACCTTACAGAAACTGGAGATCGAAGGCATGTCAAAGCTTTGTGATCCAAATTTGAGGGTGGAACAACCCTAATGTGCCTTTTCTCTATTAGGATATTGATAGATGGATAAGCCATTATACAATAGCTGAAGTAATCAGTTGCTTACCATACATCCTAGTTTTTATAGTCTTCTTCGAAGTAGTTCTCTTGAGCATATATATATAAATAGAGACGAGGAACTTGGTTGTTTACATTACAAATATCAGTTTACAATTCAAATGTTCCTTTTTTTAAATACTTAAAGACATTTGGTAAGGTGTGTGTGTTTTGGTGAAAGACAAAGGTAATTGTGGCCCTTCAGTAAACGAGAATCAAAGCTGGAGAGATGTTACGACGAAGGTTAATGCTTCGGAGTGTTTATTTTGGGTTCTTTATTTGGTGTGTGTTCCAAATGAATTTTATTCTAAACAAATAGACTGACGACGCGCTTCGTAAAATGTAATCCAGCCATTTAAAATCAATTTTCAGATTGGTTCAAAAATCTAAGGTTGAATCGTTCGATTTAGACATGCCTTCATGATTCTCTCTCTCTCTTCATCTCTCTCTCTCTCGTCTCTCTCTTCTCTCTCTCTCTCTCTCTCTCTCT
>JABUQX010025348.1:0-7500 GCA_015478945.1 Trachelipus rathkii | reverse complement strand
CATGCCAATGAGGATATCGGCTGAACAGGCGCACGAGCGGTTCGAGGGCCGCGGACATGACGGGTTAGAACGGGCGACGAGACATCGCGATAAGTGAGCGACGAGAGCGATGAAGCAGAGACTGGGTAAAGTCTTTTATTAATAATATTGCTACTAATATGGATACCCAACACATGAATTCGGAGTGTAACGGAAAGCGTAATCACAATGTGAGCGGTATTTTCTAAATTAATTTTGTGTAAATCACATTTTGTTTAAATATTTTTTAAAAAGAAGAAAACGAACCGAAAAATACGACACTTTACAGAAAAACCAATGACATATTTGGAATCAGCAGATAAAGGAGTACACAAAGTAAAAAAAACAAAAAAAAAACAAAATTTATGGCAGTAGAACGAAGAGACGCAAAAAGGACCGACTATATAATATATACATATGAGTATATACCAGATATAATAAATATATAATATATATATAACCATAAACATTATAAGTAGGTTAATATATAGTCATAAGTGCGATATTATATATAGTAAAGGTACGTATATAGTAGTAGATAATTATAATAAATATTAGTATAGTAAATAAATAAAAAAATAAGGATTATACAAATAAAATAAAATATACATTAAGTATATATATAATATTACATAATAAATATATATATATACCGTATATATATAGATATATATCTGGCAATAATATAAATATAATAATAATAATATATAATATATAAAAAGTATATAAAATATATAAAAAAAGTTATATATATAGTAATATATATATCATAATATATATGAGTATATATATATATATAAAATATATATATATAGTATTATAGGTGACTAATTTACTATATATATATATAGGCTTATACCTAACGTATAGTAATCATCAATGATATAATATATATATAATATAAGTTATATATAATAATATATATTATATATATATATATATTATATATATATATATAATATATATATAATATATATACTATAGTATATATATATATATATATATATATATATATAATATATTATTATTATATAATATATATATATTAGTGAATATATATATATATATATATATATATATATTATATATAATATATATATATATATATATAAATATAATATATATATAATACTTATAAGTAATATATAGTATATATATATATATATATATATATATATATATATATATATTTATATAGGTATAGTATATTATATATAATTAGATAGTATATATATATAAGTATATATATATATAATATAGGGTAGTTGGGTTGGGTCTCGTCTACCAAGTTATTTATACCCTAGGACATGTTCGATGCACACCTCAGATTTTTCTGGTGCTGTCGAGCGACGCCTAGCACAAGTCCTGGGTGAACTAGGAACAGGCTCATTATATATTATATATTATAGTAATATATATATATATACTATATATAGTAATTATATACGTATATAAATATATATATATATATATATATATATTATATATATATATATATATATATATATATATATATGACGTTTGCGTTTAAAGCATAATTAATAAGTTCAAGAAAGTTGAGAAATGAGGAAGGAGGGGTTTCCCTGACGACATGATAGTGTAAATCTTATGAAAGAACGAATACTGCGATTCACTCTTGGGTGGGACAGTTGAAAGGGGAAAAGGTGAATATTTTAAGATAGACATGGAAGTTTTGCATACGTGCACTCCTCAAAGGAGGCGGTGTGGGGCTAAAGACTTAGGAAGGTCCATAGATATAGTACTAATATAAGGAGAAATAAGGAGCTATTCAGCAACAAAAAGAAATAAAATGTTAGCAAAAATTTGTAAGAATGAGCAAGTTTGTCAGGGTTGGGTTGGAGGATCCGCTTAATATAAGTGATGCGACCTTCGTGCTGGAAGTGCAACACCACAAAACAGAGATAGATAAATGTAAGGTATATATTAAAAGTCAAAAAACACCACAAAAATTTTTAGTCTCTTAGAAGCTTGTAGAGATAAAGGGTCCATGTAATTAATCAAAGAGAGGATAAAGCTCTCCTAAGGCTATTACAAACAGAAAAATGGTTTTGGGGTTGATGATATATAATTGGGAAGAAAAATTCATTGAGTAAAAAAACAATGAAGAAACCGAGTTTCTGTGACCATAAAAATAACCCTGATTTTCTTGACCTATTTGGACACGAGAGAAAGTTCAAACCTCAGTTGATCTATTGTTGCCTCCCTAGCGATTGCTGTTCCCTACTGAGTTACATGCTTTTTAAAATTAAAAGAGTAGTGCGAGTTGAAGTCATCGGTTTGCGAGTGGAAGGTAAGATAGAAAAATTCATACATGAATTATTACATGCCAGAGAGAGAGAGAGAGGTAAAAGAGAGAAGAGAGATGAGAGAGAGAGAGAGAGAGAGAGAGAGAGAGAGAGAGAGAGAGAGAGAGAGAGAGAGAGAGAGAGAGAGAGAGAGAGAGAGAGAGAGAGAGAGAGAACGGAGGGAAGAGAGAAGAGAGAGAGAGAGAGAGTAGAGGAGGAGGAGAGAGAGAGAGAGAGACCGAGGAGAGGAGAAGAGAGAGAGAAGAGAGAGAGAGGTTGTTTTGAAACAGAGAGGCCCACTATTTACATTTATTCAGTAAAGGTAAAGCAGAGAAAAGGGATAAGATAGAGAGAGAGAGAGAGAGAGAGATGAGGAGAGAGAGAGAGACGAGAGAGGGAGAGAGAGGGAAGAGAGAGACGAGAGAGAGAGATGAGAGACGAGAGAGAAGCGCGCGAACACGAGAAGAGAGAAGAACCCGAGAGAGAGACAGCAGATTCTCTAATAAGTCGACAGAAATCTGAGCTATATAAGTAAAGGGGAAAATAGTGGCGATTCCTTAGCCTTCTTTGTAGAACCAAAAAACGTCAATGAAAATATTTCTTTTTTGTTTTTACTTTATAAGGTTTCGCGGCAAGGAACCAAAATCAATTAGGATGCCCAAATAAAGCTTATATATTTTTATTTATAATAACTATAAAAGCAATACACACTTTTTCTCCATATAAGATAATAATAATAATAATAATAATAATAATAATAATAATAATAATAATATAATAATAATAATAATAATAATAATAATAATAATACATTAATACACTAATAATAATAATAATATTATTAGGTATTGTTAAAAGATATGACTCTATCAAAATATTATTATTATTATTATTATTATTATTATTATTATTATTATTATTATTATTATTATTATTATTATTATTATTATTATTATTATTATTATTATTATTATTATTTTATTATTATTATTATTATGTCTTATTATTATTTATTATTATATTATTATTATTATTATTATTTATTATTATTTATTATTACTATTATTATTATTATTAGTTTCCCTTTTTTAATTATTATTGAAAAGAATTAATCAATAACAATTAATTAACAATTTCATCTTATCGAATATAATTAGTTTAAGAACAAAACAACAACAACAACAACAACAACAACAACAACAACAACAACAACAACAACAACAACAACAACAACAACAACAACAACAACAACAACAACAACAACAACAACAACAACAACAACAACAAAAACAACAACAATATGAGAGACAGAGAGACGAAGGAGAACTGCAGAACTACAGAATACCGACAAGCAAAGACTTTCCTCAAGGGTAGTCTGTTAAGTATTGTTTATTTTTTTGTGTGGAATGTGTCTGTCCATTGTCTTAAAACAAATGCTGTTTATGTATGTTTTAAATATTTTCTTTGTTCGCATGTTTTAGCATTAATGAAATTATATTTACCAATTCACCCTCAGAAGAGATCTGTTTCTAAGCAGCAAATATCATAGTGCTACAAGTTTGTGAAATTTTGTTTTCGGATTATATCTCCTACTCAGTGTGATCGAAGTATTTTTGTTTATTTATTGCGTTGAATGTGTCTGTCCACTGTTTTAAAACAGATCTGTTTATGCAATTTTAACAACATAGTTGCTACTCGTTCTAGCATTGGTATATTATTTTACTTACTTAATGTGACATAGGAGTTTGTTCACTTAAAACATATCTGTCTCTAAACCAGCAAACATAACTATGCAGCAAGTTTGTAACATTTAGGTTTTGGATTATTTCTCCTACTCAAGAAGGAGAAGAAGAAGAAGAAGAAGAAGAAGAAGAAGAAGAAGAAGAAGAAGAAGAAGAAGAAGAAGAAGAAGAAGAAGAAGAAGAAGAAGAAGAAGAAGAAGAAGAAGAAGAAAGAAGAAAAAGAAAGAAGAAGAAGAAGAAGAAGAAGAAGAAGAAAAAGAAGAAAAGAAAAAGAAAAAGAAAAAGAAAAAGAGGAAGAAGAAGAAGAAGAAGAAAAAGAAAAAGAAAAAGAAAAAGAGGAAAAAGAAAAAGAAAAAGAAAAAGAAAAAGAAAAAGAAAAAGCGCATTAAAATAAAATGCTAGTATGTAATGGAAGAAAGCAAGATAGTCCCAAAAGAGATGTAATGGGATCTCTCTTCTCGTCCCTCCACCATCTAATTATAAACAATTACACGGAAAAACAATGATGTATACATGGCCTCACTTTTTATGTTACGATTAATAATTCATGATGATCCATTTACAGGTGTCTCGTTAAGTGCTGTGAGCAACAAAGATCTCTGTATTAATTTTTTATGTGAATATGAAAAGAAATGTCAGAAATATATATATATATATATATATATATATATTATATATATATATATATATATAATATATATTATATATATATATATATATATATATATATATATATATATATATATATATATATATATTATATAATATGATATATATGAATATATATATATATATATAGACTGATACTAGATATATAATAATATATAGTATATAAATACATTTAGTATTATTGTTTAACATATTTGTATGTGTCGTATATTTCCTCTTCTCAATAACATATTTCCATTTACATAAATATATGAGTATATATATATATATTTATATATAATAGATATATATATAGTATAATATAGTAGCTATTTCTAGATATATATACTAATATATATGATATAATATATATATATATATATCTATATATATAGTATAAATACTATATATTATATATACTATATATATATATACTATAGATATAGTATATGTATATATGTATATATAGCATATATATATATATAACTATAATATATGATATATGATATAAGATAGATATATATACTTCTATATATAATATATTATATAATCATTATATAAGTATATCATATATATATATTATATATATACGATATAATATGTCTTCTCTAGGGTGCGAACCAACCAGCACTAAACATCACCCCAGTCCAAATTCCATTCAGATTAGAGTTCGTCATTCCGGATTGCCCAGGTTCAAAGTATGACATGCGCTGCTGATATGCGGAATCCATTTGGACCAAAAGGTGCAAAATGTCAAAATGAGGAGGGTGAGTATGTAGGAAAAAGTTAACACTAAAATGAAAAGGTCATGGTCTTGTAAACCAAGGGTTTGAAAAATAAACAAAAATGTAAAAAAGAAAATGAGAACAGTATAATAGATTGCTGTATAATAGATACTAGAGAAGGTCAGACGAGTACGGGATGGGTGTACTGGGCTAAAGGCAGGATCCATTGATGTCAGGCAAGTCCGTTAAAACGGTGGGAGGGTAGCTCGCAAGAGGCACCTATCTTCAACGGGAACCGAAGTAATATTTTAGTGAGATCTGGGTTTAGGACCCACTGGAGTAGTTTCGTACCAGCATATAGGCATATGAATTGAGTCTCTTCGTTTAGGATCATATCACTAAAATTATATTAAAAATGAGAAGAATTATAAAGAGAGAGGAAAAGAAGTGACATGCTAGATACAAAAGAAAACCTTGTGAGCTCGCAAAAATGTCAGCTCGACAGGACTAACCACAAAAGAGGAAACACTGGAATTGAGAGGTAAGTAGTTGAGAGCGGGAGAGAACCTATAGAAGAGCATACTTGGGTTAAGTATTGAAGTGAGTTCCAATAAGATGGAAGAGAGATTGGATTATTAAGACATATAAAAATGAGCCCTCAACTATGTCCATTTTTAGGAGGGAGAGCTTCGTGAAAGTGAACCATCTCATAAGCGCCTGAGTGAGGCATTCTCCTCTATAACAGGAGCGAACGACACCCCAATACCAGGATAATTTAACGTCATTTTTAAACACTCACGCCAAATTATGCAGTAATGTGATAAATCAGTATCAGACTTTGTATTAAGGGGTTATAGTGAATAGGGTGAAACTAATAGATGTGTAGAATAGGCAAGAGAAAGTGTAAATTAAATGGGAATAAAGTTATAGAAAAACAGAATATTAGTGGGAGAAACTTATGCATCAAGAGAAACGACGTCCATTCATATAGGAGTGACAACCCCCTATTAAAAAATTCATACGGATCTTAAAGGCTAATTATAACTGTATATTGACGTCTTAACCAACTGCTACCTTAAATTGTGTAATTATATCAGCATTAGTTAATAGAATAAAATAGCAGGGAATTCGTCATATTTTTCAACGGTCTCCACTGAATTGACTGTACCAAAGATACTGTGACAAAGGTTTTGAAAATACAAAGCCTTGTGCTCAAGAATCATAGACAAAACATATCTTCATCGAAAAACAGGCATTTACGATATGTCTCTACGTCACAACAAAAGACTTCACCGAAATAATCGAGAGAGGATTACAACACAAGGCGCACACCAAGATCGAAGAAAACAAAGAGATGTAAAAGAAAATCAAGTTAATGGTTGAGTTTTGAGTAAGACAATAACGAAAGGATAAACAAACCAAACACTACTTGTTATTGAACCAACGGTTTCTTTACACTGAAAGAACACCAATGAAATATACACACACAGAGCCGCAGAGGCATAATAAATATTAGAACAGATTTTGAAGATGTCATTACCTATATAAATCTATTCATGAGTTCGAAACAATATTCTCTCTTTACTAAGCAGAGATTAATTGAAAGTATAAGAAGATAAGTGAGCTGATTGAGTATTTTATGTCAGGTCGACCGGATCCCTTTTTTCATCACAAGCTGGAATGAAGCCCCCATGTTTTAATTCCAGCCAGCGATCAGCGCCAAATAGTCCACGAAATGAATAGACTGAAGACAGAAAGAGATAACTAGTTTACTAAGCATACAGTATTGAGAGAGCTCCACATCCTGAAGGAGAATACAGACCCAATCAGGAACCTCAAGCACTTATTAGTGTTCAGGTTGAGAGAGAAGTAAAATAGTATTAAATATTCTGGGATAAATAGGACGGGGTGCAAGTTAGGACTTTGCGCATACTCCACGCATTTCCTTCTCTTACATTAGGACTGCATTTCAAGTAGGCAAACGATTGCAGGCATCATGAGATAATGAATCATAAGATTTTTCTAGCTAAGCTTAGAGCGGATCAAGGCAGGGTCGAACAT
>JABUQX010025347.1:52500-54813 GCA_015478945.1 Trachelipus rathkii | reverse complement strand
ATAAATAAATATATTATTGATTCATGATTATTAATTTATATATTTATTGAAATATTAATTAACTTCACTTTATTATTACTCTATTATTAATCATATTATTCTATTATTATTATATTTAATTTATTTATTATATTATTATTATTTACTATAATTATTATTACTTATTATTATTATTATTATTATTCACTGACTCATTAATATATTATTGAGTATGCATTATAAGTGATATTATTCCGAATCGAAGTAATTCACCTACTTTATTATTAATTGAGTTGCAAGTGTAATCAGAATGAAATTGTTTTATTCTCTGATATTTGTAGATATAATTCATTCATATTATTGAGAGTATGATAGTGTAGATGGTCCACATTAGCGACATTTTCAAAATCCTCTCTCTCTCTCATCAGTCTCCTCTTTTTCCTCCCTCAGTTGTCTCCTTCCCGATCTCTCTTTCACTATCTCCATCTCTCTACTCTCGTCATCAAATGTCTCTGCTCTCTTCCTCTCATTCGTCTCTCATCTCCGGCGTCCCGCCCATATCTCTCGTCATTCGTCAGCTATCTCTCTCTCTCTCCTCTGTCAGGCGAGCGATTATGGACGAACATTCACAATACACACAACACTGTCGGTAAAGTCCAGGAAGAAAGCAGGATCATCTAATGGTGTCACCTCACAACGATGACTATATATTTGAGAGAGTGAGAGTATAGATACAGGGTTTCGAGTATTCAAATCTAGGAATAATAATAAGAAGTATTAGCTCTAATAATCAATAAATATCACATGATTATTTTAATATACTTATGATTATTTATATTCTGTATATAGATATCTAGTACTATTATATTCACCAGATTACAATATACTTATATAGGACTTCATCTGGTAACATGTTCTTTTCACAGTCAATCAACTGTTTTATTTATTGCTTCACGTATATTAATTCATACCTTGCTGTGTATTTTAATAAAATTCTCTTTCATGTTCATCTTGTGCACATCTCTGCACCTTTTAATATTTGTCTGTCATTTTAATTGACTGACAGAGTCTATTGTGCATATTGGTCTCTATATTTTGCAGATTCACTGTTTGTGATTGCGCAATTCTATCCTATCTTCTTTGATTTCATTGCGCATCTCTATTTATCGTCTACTTTTACCTTCTTCTTTTTATCCTCTGTGTCTTTTATTTTCTCACTCTTCTTTTTTTCCATCTTATTTGGCATCACTTGCCGTATCATTCTCCAATGTTCACATTTATAATCCTTATTCGAGCTTTAATATAAAATTAAATTATGAAACATTTATCACTTAGAACATTATTTTATTTTTAAATTGCAGAATAAATATATGACTAATGGAAAATACTTATCAGTTTTTTTCCAGTTAAAATTCCTTCAACAAGAAAATTAAGAAGAAATCATGTCACATATATACGTCGAATATGCTTGTCTTTTCCTTTGAAGTGACAAGGCTTATCTGTTTTCTTCGTGTTTTATAGAGCGTTGAACACAGTTGTAGCCTTTGACATTTATATTCTCACATAAATATTAATTAATTGGCGAAAGTTTGCGATTTTGAAAACGTTCCCAAGCGGAAAGGTAGAAGAGACTTTGATCTTTTTTTATTCATTTTATTTGCCATTTTCTCTCTCGTTTACGTACTTTATTTAATTTTATAGCTTTACGAGTAATATTAAGTAATTTTAAAGTTTTCCTTTTTATTGTTTCAAAGTGAATAATATCTTTTTTTTGGGGGGGGATGATTATATCTATTTATATATTTATGTAATTTTAATTTATTTATTTATCTATTGATTTATTTATTTATTTAATATTCATTTATTTATTTCATAATCAATTTTAGCTTACTTTTGCTTATCAACTTTATTTTTCCAATATTTTCTTTTCTTTATTTAAACATTTTATCTTAAATTTAATTTCATTCATCTGCCATTTCCAATATTTTCTTCTCTCCCTGTTCAATTTATATCATTAATATTAAAACTCTGGTGTCGTTGGGTCAAGACGTGTTAGCAACTAGTAAGAACAAAACGAAGAGAGCAGGAAAAACATCGAGAAAGGGAAGAATCTAAAGTGATGTAATTAATGCACTCTCATGAAAAGGATTGGAATAAAAAATAAATGAAATTATTGAGCTTATGATTTATCAACTTCCAGGTCAGAAGAGTCTTTGAAAAATAAAATCGAATTAAAATATTTTTAGCAATTGCTA
Source organism: Trachelipus rathkii (assembly GCA_015478945.1). Classification (NCBI taxonomy): domain Eukaryota; kingdom Metazoa; phylum Arthropoda; class Malacostraca; order Isopoda; family Trachelipodidae; genus Trachelipus; species Trachelipus rathkii. The sequence goes on along the minus strand of JABUQX010025347.1, from coordinate 52,579 downwards.
ACAACCGGAAAATTTTTCGAAATTTAAGAATTAATTAATATTTGAATCAGCTTCAAATTTCAAAAACTGTGAAGCAAAC
>JABUQX010025347.1:37500-50000 GCA_015478945.1 Trachelipus rathkii | reverse complement strand
AAACTTTTATTAGAAACTTGCGAGACTTTTAAATTTCCTCCGTCTTTATTTATATTATTAATAGAAAAATTAAGAAATTATTCAAATAACTTCTTTGTAAGTTAATATCAAATATTTTACTCTATCCTTAACAACACTTCTTTAGCTGATAGATGATTATTCTTTACTCAAGAGTTTTCTTCTCTTTCATAATTTTAATTAAGTCATTAGTGATATATCTACAGTGAAATATCATTCAATTATATAATTAATACAATAAAAATAACACAATGAATATATATATAGTATATATATATATATAATATATATATTATATATATATAATATATATATTATTATATATATATTATATATAAAATATATTATATTTATATATATAAATATTAATATCTATATAATATATATATAATAGTAATATTAATATAATATATATATATATATATATGTATAATATAGTATTAATATATATTAATATATATTAATTATAATATTAATATATACTTTACCGCTTAATAGCCCTAGTATAGACAATAGTATAATTGGATATTGTATTGATATAATGATGTATAAATATATATAATATATCGCAGTTAGATACTTTTACCTATAATATTACTAATCTATTCTTTACCGCAAATGGTGGTTGAGTCAGATACCTCGTAATTAACACCTACTAATAGCAATAACAGTGATTGTGGCAATAATAATAATAATCAATAATAATGTTTATTCTTAATTTTGATTATGTTGTAAAACCGTCGTAAGAGGTAATATATTAATATGGATAATGTCTTGGAGAAGTGGTAATAGAAATTATTGAGAAATTTAACAAACGATAACTATAGTACCGACAGTTTGAGATCGTGTGATAAATGATAATTGAATAACTCAAACAGTGTAATATTAAATTTGAAATATTTTATTAAAATATACGGAATAGTATATATATATATACCATAATTTATAAAACTAGTAGACATATTTTGTAGATGCATGATACACATCACGTTAATATAAAACACACATAAGTGCATAGGTAGTCAGACATCTCAAACTTAATATATATTAACATTAAACCACTATAAAATATATATTACTGGTGATTAATAGTGAAAATATAGTGTTTATGCAATTTAATAATATACTAATGATGGATATAATAGTAATGGTTTATAGAGCTGTATTTGATGCGTATGTGCGTGTGTATTTATGCATGTATATATGTATTATAATATATATATTATGATATTATATAGTATATCTATACAATACGTAGTAAATGGACTAATATATTACTAATAAATATATTATATCAATATGTTCTCGCTATACCGTCTGTAACTTAAGGATAGACATAAATTTATTCGACTCAGTTTGTACTAGCATATACTATATCTATATATATAAGTATATTTTTCTTATATTTGTATAAGGTATAATATATATAAGTATAATAATATAACCAAACTATAAATATACCTATAATATTATAAGTAGACACCCGGATATATTATTTAGGTCTTATTATTCATTATTTATTCTATACTTATAAAAGCTCCCGGTATCTCAAGTGAGAGCACACTCTGCAAAACAAGCGAGGGTACCAGGTTCTCAATCTGGTCCGGTCGTGGGAGTAATGTGAGCTTATCTTCTTGGGCTTGGCTTGCAACTAGCACTCAGGTTTACGTTAATTGATTCACCCCTTCCCTAAATGAGGGCTTCTGCCCGTGAAGCGTGGTGTGTTGTATCTGTAAATTATATTATATGATATATAATATAGTATATGTTGAGCCGTATATTATACCATTATAGTGGTATTGTAATTACTTAATAAGCTTACGTATATTATCTACCTATATTTATATAATGACTAACACTATCATATATAGAGATATTATTTCCTATAATATATATATATATTTGCCCTATCTAATATCATATTATATATTTATATATTAAATATATATATATACTGATATGTAATCATTTCCATGTTTAATGCTTATAATAATAATCAGGTTTAACGTAATACTATAGGTATATATATATTTATTCTACTATATATATATATATAATATATATATATATTAAATATGTATATCTGTTACTATTATATATATATATATGAATATATATATTACATCGAGTTACACCTTCGCTGATATCCTGTGTCGTCACGAAGTGCGTGCGACGGGATATGGCGAGAGCGCACCATCATGTAACCACGGGGACACTCACAAAGATCTCTTCTAACCCATGAAGTATATATAATAGAGAGCTATCTATATATATACTATAAATATATATATATATATTATATATAATACTATATATATATATATATATATATATATATATATATATATTATTAGTTATATGACCTTAGTTTCAAAGTTGTAATATGTTTTATCTTTAATTTTATTTTCTATATTGTTATGTATATATATAATACTAACAATTAATTACGATGCTGATGAGAAAAATTTGAAAGTTGAAAATTTTAAAAATTCCATAATAAAGTAACCAAAAACGTTCAGTTTGCATGTGAAAGAAAACTCATTTTAGAGCTAACACTTTAAAGAATTTACGGTAGGGTAACAAATAATGCTTCTGTGTAAAATACGTTCAGCATTTTTTTCATATATAGATTCTGTGTATACATAACAAACATAAATAATAATACAATCAATCTATAACTAAAAGACGCACTAATCCCCGAGCAACCATAGACCTATATGGATCAGAATCATGCCCGACGTAAAAATTTCAACCCTAACCTATATGGATCGAGGATGCAGTAAATGTCTAAACTGCTACATGGATCTGATTTGCCGTACAGTTTTTCTCTTGTTTTCGGTAAGATTTTTGCACTACAGAGAATATTCCGAGACGTCGCTCTATCCCGGGCGCTGAAAAGCGAATAATGCGTAAAAAAGTACGACATTATTTAATAATTACTTATTTTTGGTCTTAAATTTTTTATGATCTTGATCATCAGTATCAAATTTATTGTTAGTATCATATACTAACAATGAATGAATGCCGAAAAAAAAAGTTAAAAAACAACATATTTAATCTGCACCATAGGTAAATTCATATTAAGGACCTATATATATATACCTTAATATATAACTAATATATATATATATATATATATATACAATCTCATTATCTCTATAATATATATATATATATATATATATATATATATATATATATATATTACATACTATTATAACTATATATATACTATATACTATTATAACTAACTATTAAATATATATATATACTATCTATGTCATTATATGCTTATATTAAAAATAAATATATTATATAATATAATATATATATTTAATATATAATTATATATATAAAAATATAATATAATATAAAACACATATAATAAATATATAATATTATATATACTAATATATATTATCAATATATAAATATAATATAATATATATATATATATAAACAATAATAACATAATTTATTTTATTATAGTTCTATTATATTATTCTATTATACGCGTGTCCCGCAAAATTGCAGGGTGGTGTCAATCACATAATACATTCTGGAAAAAATGGCCGACCAGATTGTTCAGATGGAAGTATATAATGCAGAAGGGGGGTTCGCCAGGCCCCAACAAGCCATGCGAAGATAGTCCTTATGTTGACCAACTGCGTCGAACATCCCATCCACAAGTAGACCAGAATTAATTATAGCGTAGGCTCTTTATTTGTAATTCCAAATGTTTGTATCTTTTTATTAATTTTTGTTAAAAAAAGACCTGATGAATAACAATTTTTTTTGCTCCTCACTTAAACTATTACAAACACCACTTTACACATATATTTACACAGACAAAAAAAATAAATTAATTTTTTCTTTAGACAAAAAGAACTAGATTTAATCCAAAATTTTTGTTGCTCACTCTTCTGATCCGCTTTAGTTTCGCTAAATTAATATGGTTAAATAATTTTCGGGCTCATGTCAAATAAATGCGCTTACTTTTTCTCTAACTACTACTCATAAAATTTTAGGTTCAAATTTTTTTTTTTAACTGTATAATTGTTTAAGAAGTTTTTAAAAAATGTTTGGGTAAAAAAATTACTTAAATTAAATTATGTAACATATTTAATGGAAGTTGAAGTTTTATAAAGTCAACATTATCTATTCACCATTCTTTATAATTATATATATATATATATATATATATATATTATATATATATATATATATTATATATTATATAATATAAATAGTAACTTATATATTTATATACTATATATATATATATATATATATACATTTTATAATATATAATTATATTATAATATATATATTATATATATATACGTTGTATGTATGGTTAAAAATTCTGCAATATCCTTTAATATTATTTCCAAAATAGATTTTTTCCTTCATTTCTTTTACTCCAAGCATAAACTCGCAAGTATAATGAACCAATCATCTTTAATGTTCATTCCTTTTTTGTATTCTTAGTTTTATATTTATAAAAACACCCACGCCACTTTCCCACCGTCAATGTTTTGTTTCACCAATGCACATTAGATTAAGTTCAGCACAAACCCTGTGAAATAAATTAAATTCTTATTTTTACAAAATTGAAACTTAAATTACATAATGCAATATAATCTAATCTACCCCATAATCTAACATATGTAACCTTATCCAACCTAAACCTAATTTTAATCTTAAACCTACACCTAAACTTAACGTAACCTAACCCTAACCTAACTAAACCTAACCTACCTAACCTAACCTAAACCCTAACCTAACCTACACACTAACCTAAAACCCTAAAACTTAAACCTAACGCCTAAACTAACCTAACCTAACCTAACCTATACGTAACCTAACCTAACATACCAACCTAACCTAACCTAACCACTAACCTAATCCTAACTCTAACCTAACCGTAATATAACGACTAACCTAACACCTGAGCTTAATCATAACAGTTACATACGCTAAACCTAATCTAAGGTAATCAAAATTTAAAAACTTAAAAATAATGATTTATGTTAACTCCTACATCCCGCAAGTAGTTACCAAAAATAATACTTACTGGTGGCGTCCAAATCTTTCATTCCATCTTTTTTGTAATGCTAATGTATTAAATACCATAAGAAACTTAAAGAACAATAAATAAAATACTGAAAGAACAAGTTCGATAGACTTTTCCTCGATCACTCAACCAATTACAGCTAATACTTAAAAGAAAATTGTTTATAAATATATCAAAAAATATAAAATAAAAATTAAAGAGAAAAGAAATTAAAAATTTATCACTTCAATTTCACCACATACTGTAAATATTAAAAATAACTTATTTTCTCTTTCCTTGGTAAATTTTACTTTTTCATTATTAACAGAACTTCACCAAAGAACGTAAGAAAAATACTGAACATGCCACTAATTTTGTTTTATTAATAATTAATTATGAATTTCATTTTAAATTTTTGATAGAAGAGAATTGAAAATATTTATGAAGTTTAAAATTTTTGATTAAATTTTGTTTAGAGACTACTTAATAATAATCTGGTCTTAACATCTTCCCTCACATTCACTTTTCTCACACAGAAATCCTTCCAGAACTTTATGAAGTAGTTCTACTGAAGTTTTAAGCCATATAGTCCTCTACCCTAGATCTTCTCATTTCTTCTTTTCCTTTTCTCCCCGCTGTTTTTATTATTGCGTTCGCGCAACTCCGACGACAGTCAGAAATATTTAATTTGTAATATGATATAGATGAAATATTCATATAGTCCAACTTACCGTTTGCAAGACAGTTTAACTTGAGATATTTTAAATATATATATATATATATACTATATATATTATCTAATATGTGTATATATATATATTTGTATAAATATATAGCAAATGTTTTTACAAATATTACTAGGTCTAATTTTGGATGGCACGAACAAATTCAAAATCGAAAAATCAATCTGATTATTTTTTACTTGAATCTTTTTTGGATTAAAAAAAATCAGATTTTTTTGATTTGTTGATTTTTTGATTTCTTTGATTTTTTTTTTTTAATTTTTTTTAGTTGCTATTTATCTATATTAAAATTAAACATTTACTCGACATAATTTAACTTCACAAAAAAATGTATGACTAAATTTGCAACTATATGAAAGAAATCATTATTTTTTTAATATTTATACTTCAAATGTTCAAAACAAACTATTGACATTAGTAAAACGCCGTTAATCTGTAACATTCTCTAGTTTAATGGTTCTGTTTCAGTTTGTTTCCATTGTATAGAATTTTGGAAGCCTAAGAGCTAAGGCGCGTAGGGTTTAAAAATTCACAAAAATTAATTACTAGAACTCTAAACTCTTTTTTTATAATATTTTTCTACTATTGTCGTATAATAAATATGTTGGGGCAAATGTATTTATATATTCGTCTACAATTTTAAGATATCCTTATTAGGAAAAAACATAGATATGCTGGAGGAGGTGCGCAACGTAAAGCTAACGAAGAGGGAGTTATTTGGCTTTGAGGAAATAAGAATAGGGCGCGAAGTTTGTCTAGATTGGCCCATGCGGCTTTTCTTAAGTATTATTCTTATTTTTAATATTTACTTTATTATGGGTTTGACTTGGGGACATTCCTAGAGGGGCAATGAAGGCTTCTTAATTAATTAATTTTTTATTGGTATAAAGTCTAGATAATCCCATGCGGCTTCTTAAGTATTATTCTTATTTATGACTTGAATTCGACTGGGACATTCTAGAGGGGTCAATGCGGGCTTCTTAACTTATTATTTTTAGAAAGTTATTATTGGTTGACATGGGAACAGTCTAGCGGATAGGGTCCATCAGCGCTTTCCCCTGAATTATTATTCTTAATACTTATCTCTAATTTATGGGTTTTTAACGATATTGCATGATACGAGGCCAAAAATACTGCTTTCTTAATTATTAAATTTTTATTGGTCGCCTGGGACAGTCTAAAAAGGACCCATGCGGCTTTCTTATTGTATTATTCTTATTTTAATTTATGTATCCATTGAATGTCCTACGTAAAAAAATATTGGTTGCTAATTATTATTCTTAACTATTAGATTGTATTTAGGAGAGGCAGAGGAAGGTCGCATGTTGGCCCTTTCTGAATTTTATCTTTTATTTATTATCATTATGGGGTTGACCTGGGAACATTCTAGAGATGCCCAATACAGGCCTTCTTTAATTATTACATTTTTGATTTTATTGGTTGAACCGGGACAGTCTAAAAAGGGCAATGCGGCTTCTTAAGTATTATCTTATTTATTATTGAAAGTTGACTGTTTCATTTTACTAGTATATAAAGTGAATCTCTTGTTACATAAATAGCTAAACGTTAGGTCCAGTATTTAGAGGTATTGTGACCGAGTTTGGGCCCACTTATTAAAGAAGACCCGTAAATATATACTAAGAACGGAGAGTGCAAAAACGTTGAGCCAACGAAAGCATATTTCTGGGTTTGAGGCGGATTTTCTCAGAGGGGACATGATGGAAGTCTACAAAATATTTACATCTATTGATAATAAGGAGACTAACAAATTTCTCTTCTAGGTAGAACACCGGACGGGAAAAACGCAGGGGGCATAAATAAGAAAATTAAGAAGAAAGCATCGCCCCTCTTGAATATAAGAAAGCCATTCATTCCCATTAAAATAAGTGCGTTGATTAAAATTTTGGAATGGTTTGCCACAACGTATGAGGTTTGTCGAGTGATCGACTCGATTGCACAACATTTAAAGAAAAGGAATTAGAAGGTATACTAGATGGTTTGGGTATCATTTAGTAATATCTTGATTAAGCCAAACCGGCGGGTTTTAGATTTTTAGTTAGTTATCAAGATAAAACTGCATGTTTAGCTATACAAGCTATAAAACTTATAATATAGTACTTTTCCTTTTACGCTAATATTTTTTTTTTCTTTTAGTTGTAGACTATTGTTAGTATAAAATACTATGTAAGTTATTGAACAAGCTCTTCCCTAGTGTGTTTTGTGGATTTGCATGAGGCATTGTTTTAGATACTTTGTGTATACCTATGTAAGTTATTAACCAAGCCCTAGGGGTGAATTTTGTTGGATTTGCATGAACATAGTTGTTTTGGTGGGACCTGGTTCTATTTGGCTTTGACCTGGGACAGTTTTCGATAGGCCCATTTGGCTTCTTGATACTGTCCTTTTATTTCTAATGTTCTAATGCTCTAATATAATATATTATAATAATATATATATTATATATATATATATATATTAGCTATATACACTATATATATATATATATTATATATATATACTTATATATATATATAAATATATATAATATAATATTATATAAATATTCGATAGATTTTCTTCATGATTATTAATCGAATTAACTTTTTGAATATAATATTTTTTTTTAAAATATTGATAATAGATACATTGAATAGATTATTTGATTATAAGGCATCCCTGTCTAGCAAACTTTGGCAGACAATATTATAAAGCATTTGAGAAAAAATCTGTATTAGGCTTGCTGTGTATATTTTTGTGATTGCATTAGCAGACGTGCTGTGGTAAATATATATTTCTGTTATGTAGTTCAGGAAAGGTTGTAAATAAATATTTATCTTTTATTTTTTCTAATATTTTTTCTCTTGTTATTTTTGGTTTTTTTTTTTCATTTCTCATATTTTAAATGAAAAAAGATAACAATGTAGTAACCATTCTGCCTAATTTGAGGTAATTAATTGTGCTAAAAAAAACAGAAACATTTGCTTTTAACAAATGGTAATTAAAAAAATTTTTAAAGTTTTACAAACTATACTCATATAACGTAAATTTTTAAATGTTAATTTCAGTTAAAATATTTAAATGAGCACAACGAAAAAACCAACTTTTTGAATTTTGTTTATCGTTCGCATAAGTTTAAGGATGAGGGAAAACTGTTTCAAAACTCTCAAAAAAACGTGTATTAGGCTTATCGAATATATATTTAATATCTATATTTTTCATCCAGTTAATCGTTAATGTAAAATTAACATCAATATGTTATTAATATTTTTAATTTTAAATAACTGGTTGTTCTATATATCTGAAGTATATAAAATGTTTAAAAGATCAAACCTTCATTTGTACTTTTGTATTAAATTTTAAAATATTTTTTTCATTCTACTTTAACTTTCAAAGTTTCAAAAATATTTAAAAAGGTTTCATCAAGTGATAAATCCTGAAATGAAAAGCAAACACTGGCTTGACTAATAACTAGAATACTAAACCATAAATTAGTTATTTTGCAGATATTTACTAAATTTTTAAAAATATCTTTCATATTGTTGAAAATAATAACTAAAATTTAAAAAAATTAAAAAACCCACTTGCAGCTTGGTTTTTTTGGGCTTTATTAGGTGTTTTTTTTTGTGGGGAGGGGTTTAATGCCAACCCTGCCATCAATCTGAGCGTGGCTTTACATTCTCCACTTAGAAAACTACAGCCATGCTTTTTCGAAAAAATCCTCGTCGTAGGGGTCGACAACATTTGCCACCTCTCTCACACCTCTATGGCTCCCCAATCCGTGTGGAGACGACGGTGAGGTTCCTGGGTCTGCTGCTCGATGAGTGCCTCACGTACTTTACTCATATTACTCTCCTCAAAGCTAATTCCCGCCGTTCCTTGGATCTCTGAAGGCACCTCACCTCCAAAACTTGGAGTGCGGACAGAAAAACCATGCTCCACCTTTGAATCAGGATGGTGTGAGCTAAGCTAGACTATGGTTGGGCCATATATTGGCAGATTTTCCGGTCCCACCTCCGTCTTCTTGACCCCATTCAGACCGAAGGTCTGAGAATTGCCACGGGAGCATTCCGTACCTCTCTTAGGGAAAGCCTGGAGGTGGAGGCCGGGGTAATGCCCCTAAACCTGCTGAGGGAGCAGCTCTTGTGCTAACTGTTCATCCGTATTCAGGTTCCTACTTCATCGGCCTTGACATCTATCATAGAGCGCATCCATCACAACCATTCCTATTGACCATTTGCTGGGATTGTTACTTCCATCTTCGCTCTCCTCGACCTTCCTCAGCGAGCGGTCATGCACATGATTTTACCTCTCCCCATTCAAAGTTAGTTTATCTGCCTCCTGCTCTCTGCAACGGTATCCAGTCTTTGACCAAGTCGGATGCACCCTCGTTACAGTTGAGGAATTCATTTTCTCCCACGTAGAGGTCCATATCGACTTTATAGCGGTTTACACCGATGGTTCCAAGACAGAGTGAAGGGGTTGGGCTTCGGCTGTGTTTCCAGACATCACTGTTTCCCACACCCTTCTACCGTTTTTGTTTGTTTTTTGTTTTTTTAGCGGAACTGATAGCGGTGTCCATGGCGGTGAACAGAATCAGTAACATCTTTTTGGATTCTCGAAGCGCTCTCCAGGCGTTGCTTGACCAATCGATCCTGAACATTTTTATCTCTGCTATTCAGATGTCCCTTTGCTTGTTACCTGCGCGGAACCACAACATCGAGTTTTGTTGGGTTGCTTCCCATGTAGGTGTTACTGGAAACAAACGGGCCGATGGGGAGGCCAAGCGGGTTGCTACAAACGGTGTGTCGGATGTCCTGCTGTACGCCTGGGACATTTCCTGCTACTGCTACTTATTTCTCCATCTCATTACGCAGGGGTTTCCTCTCTGACTGTCAATCATGTTGGGCGGAGGATGCTTGTGACGCCAGACTATGGGGCGTCAAACTCGTCATTGGCCTGTGGTCTTCATCTAGTAGGAGGAGTTATCTCCAGTAGGTGGTCCTGCCTTGGTTACGTCTGGGCCATACCAACCTCACCTATGGATTTCTTATGTCACATGTGGTTCCCCCGACCTGTCCATTTTGCTTCTCCAATTGTCCTCTCACAGTCGTTCACCTCTGTGTGGATTGCATGGCCATCTTGACCCTTAAAACAAAGTTCTTCCCTGAATGAACTTACCTCTTCAGCATCACCATCGCTCATTTTATCTGAATCATCTCACTTTCGTAGTGATCGCGTATTTGTCTTCCTATTGGAACTGAACTGAACATCTTGTAAAAGATCTAACCTTCTCAGCCTTGTTTATTTCTCGTTCCGTTAGGGATTTTCCCTATTGTTAGTTTACTAACACGGTATATCCGCATTCTTGTGTGCTGTAGAGGTCCCTGTACATCTACTAAAAAAAAAATGTTATTATTATTTTTTTATTATATTATATTATTATTATATTATATTATTATTATTATTATAATTATTATTATTATTATTATTATTATATTATTACTGATTATATTATTATTATTATTATTATTATATTATGTGTTATTTATTATATTATTATTATTTATATTATTATTATTATTATTATATATTTATTATTATATTATATATTAATTTATATTATGAATTATTTAATTATTATTATATTATTATTTATTGTTATTATTATTATTATTATTATTATTATTATTATTATTATTATTATTATTATTATTATTATTATTATTATTATTATTATTATTATTATTATTATTATATCTTACATTATATTATATATTATATTATTATTATTATTATTATTTTATAAATTTTATTATTATTATATTATTATATATTATTATTATTATTATATTATTATATATTATTATATTATTATTATATTATTATATATTATTATTATTATTATATATTATATTATATATTATTTATTAATTATTAATTACTATCTTTTATTATTATAAAATATTATTTTTTAATTTTTTTTTTTACTATTATTACTTTATTTAATAAGTTATATTATTATTATATTATTATATATTATTATTATTATTATTATTATTATTATTATTATTATTATTATTATTATTATTATTATTTAATTATTATTATTATTTATTATTATATATTTATTATTATTATTAATCAAATTATATTATTATTTTAATATTATAATTATTATTATTATTATTATTTTATTATTATTATTATTATTATTATAGTATTTATTATATTATTATTATATTATTATTATTATTAATTTTTATTACTATTTATTATTATTTTATTATTTATTGTTATTTATTATTTATTATTATTATTATTTATTATTATTAGAAGAAGAAAATTAATTGAGGACCGAAGTAGTTATATCGATTGGAGAATAAGATGAGAGTTCCAGAGCACTGGTTAGCTTAGTTCCAAAATCAGTCAGACATTATTCCACTCGAGCAGTGCATATATATATATATATATATATATAAATAGCTATGAATCAAGGATGTGTATATATTTATATATATATTATTATATATATTAAAATATATATATATATTTATATATATATATATAATATATATATATAGGTGGGATGGGTAAATTTTTTTTTTGGTTTAAACCATTGGTTTTAAACCTGGTTTAAACCACATAAAAAAAACAATGGTTTAAACCATAAAAAACCATGCATA
>JABUQX010025347.1:17500-30000 GCA_015478945.1 Trachelipus rathkii | reverse complement strand
GCTAGTATATATTAGTGATATATTATACACCTATGAGTGCAGGAGATATAAGATAGGTGTGAAAGGGTGATAATAAAGTAGTGATGGTTATAATATAGTTACTGCATAGAATGAATTAATTAGTATGGTTGTTAGAAACTAGATTAAAATAATGATTTAAAGATGGAAGGATTCTCGAAAGTGTACTCAGTCGTGAGCCTTTGACCTTGACATATATATATATAAGTAACAGGTTTACGACTGTCTTCCAAGTAATAGGGGATAAAGGTGATACTTCACGAGTATAAGTGCCTCAATGTTAATTGATTAGAGTATAATTTCTCCTGAAGGTGAGAAGATATAAAATTGCTAATTGGAGATACTCTATGATACGATTATCACTATAGTATAAGGATTCTTTATACAAACTAAGAGTAGATAGAAGTAAAAATAGATAAAATCTAGTGAGTAGTATGCTTAATCCAGGTGTCCAGTGAAGTGTATAAGTATAGATATTCTAGTGTAGATATAGATAGATAGTGAAGAGATTGGATTCTACATAATGTTGATTATTCTATGAGATATGAGTGATGTGTCAATTGATGGTTATATTTAGGTACAATATGATTAATATAGGTGTACATATAGAGGTCAGAAGAAATTAAATTAGCATATAGATTATATAGGAGTATTGATACAGAAAGATGAAGCTTAGTAGGAAGTTAGAGTGCTTATAATGATTTATTCTCTGGTATAGATTTATATTATCCATTAGAGTTAGTTAGTTGCAGGATCAGTGAATGGGGGTAAGTTTAGAGGGCTTTAGGTGTAAATGAAATAGGGGTAGGGATAATATATTAATGTTTATTTCAGAATAAATATTAGTTTTTGGATTTTGAGATAGAGGAATTTACTGGATAATAAGTATCTATTTTGTCATAGCTCTCAGTTCACGTTGAGTCGTAAGTTGATTGAGTACTTTATCTATATATAAGTATACAATAACAGTTTGTAGAAGACTTGTGTTTAGCCAAAAAAAACTATAGTGATTTATAATAAGTTTAGTATGGGTTAGGTTTGGGCTTAAATCTGATCAATTACCATAATTATAATAGCAATAGTGTGAGTTTAACTGTAATATAGCTTGGGGATAAATAAAACTAATGTTGCTACAGGTTTAAATAATAATAATGATGATATCAATAAAAATAACAGCATTTCGGTGAGAGTAATCATAAATGTTTTACACAATTAGCTCATATAGCTCATAAGTAAAATAAAATAAAGATAGATGATAACTGTAATTAGTTATAATATATTAACCAATAAATTGAGGTAAATCTAGTACAATTATATTATTTAGCATAACTGAGGGCATGGGTTAATGTAAGAATTATATGAAGACTCCTTTCAATAGGAATATGAAATACAGTAGGGATATATTTCAACTTTTTTATATATATCCAGCGATATAGAGGAATAAGAAGTAGCGGTGTAATATAGGTGGTGTATAGCTGACTTTAATGTTAATAAAAACTAAATATTATCAATCTATGTACTATAATGACTGACTTTAAAATTAATCATTGATATATGATAATCAGTGTGTATGGATTAGATATATATCTATCATTTATATACAATAAATATATATAGATAGTGGGCATTTTTAATAGACCTCCTTGGCCCAGAGTCCATAGAATTAGATGCTGAAATTGTGAGAAATAAGTAATAAAATATTGAGACAGGCATGCCACAGTTTTGATAAAAAGTGATATATATATCATAATGGGTTGATTTTAATTTTCCAAATTTTGAGCAATTTCAATTGGGATTTCACTTTATGGTTTACCTAATATTTGGAAATACGTTAAGTTATAAGTTCTATATATATGTATCAATCAATAAATTGTTATACTAATAACTTTTTTTGGACCCAGATGGTCCAAGAACCCACAAGATACTATGCACTATTAGACAAACTATTTAAGATTATTATATATACTTGAAATATTAACTATATAGTATTGAATTTATGAGGTGGAGTAATTCTAGAGTTGAGTTAGAGTGATATTTAAGGACTTATTAATGATGACACTCTAATTAATAATTTAGATTATTAAATTAAATGAATGTGATATCTGGTGCCAAATTGCAAGTTTTATCATAAGGAAAAAGATCATAGATTTCCGTAATGGCGATTTTATTACCAAATATCGAGACATGCTTAGTATAACTGACTGGTAATAAAAGTAAAGTTTAAAGACTCTCAAATAACTGTTTTTATTATCAATGTGTGAGTGAGAATCATTTATAAACAATAATATTTATATAATGAATATTCTCAGTCAGTATGTTTTTAAAAGGATAAATACACCTCATAAATTAGATATATATATAGGTATGGCGATAGAGTAATAAAACCGTTTGATTATGGTATAATAGAGAGATTAATAGATGAGAAATTAATTGAAAAGTGCAAGTATGTTTTAATAATTATTCTCATAGTATATATATTTTATAGTATATATATTATATATATATATATATAAAGTTAAATAGGGAAGGATGATTTAAGAAAATTATAGTGAGAAAAATATGAGAATTACTTATAATCTACCGTTACAATATAAAGAATAAGACTCAAAGTGAGATGATAAGGTACAGAAATTAATATTTTAGCATATAAGGTATAAATTAAGTAAATATAAGGATACTACTGATAGGTAAGTTTTTTTTAGCTTTTTAAAAATTTATAATAATAGTAAGATTAGGGATACAAGTTATCTGACCGTAAATTAGATGTAAAATAATATAGTGAGTTCAAGTAATATAATGTAATTCGTCTTAAGCTATCATTGTACAACCTCTTTACAATAGAGCATTATGGTTATGCATATACAGTGAATCTCTAACAAGAGAGAAGATATGTAGTTAATAAGTATTCTGAAGGATATAATTAAGTTCTTGTTAATTAGCATGTATATACAATAACTATTATACCAGAATTATTTGTATTTGATGTAAAAGATATATTTATATAAACGGTTTTATATATTTTAGTATATAATTACTTAATATTGATCCATAAAAGTAAACTGCAGTTCCTTAGTAATGCTGATTATATATGGATAGAATTCTGAAAGAGTATAATATATATAATGGTAGTTTCCAGGCATTTGCAAAGCGCACATGTATTTGATTTTTAAGCGAATCTATAACATTTGGTGAGCTGAGGTACCAGATGACTGGGAAACAGCATATGTTGCCTATTTTTAAGAAAGGTAGTAAGGAAGATTTGGGAAATATAGGCCAGTTAGCTTAACATCTCTGGGTGTAAAGGTTCTGCGAAAAGTTACTGAAAGGTCATATAGAGAAATATTTAGAAGATTACAAGAAAATGGTATTGTATGACTCCAGCATGGTTTCAGAAAGGGTAGGTCATGTCAGACCAAACCTTTTAGATTTATGGAATACATTACTGACTGCATTGGCCGAGGAGATCCGTTGATATTGTATAATTAGACTTTAGTAAAGCTTTTGATAAGGTTCCCCACATAAGGCGAGATGATTGAAAATAAGTTAGTTCCTCGCAATGTTGGGTCTATAGAGTGGAGTGTGTAAATGGTGGTTGGATTAAAGGTGGTTGCGAAATTTAGAAAACAGTTGTGTACAACTAAATTGGAATAAATCATCATTGGAAAATAGTGAAGAGTGGTGTCCCACAGTTCAGGCTGGGGCCACTATTTGTTCCTTCATTATATATTAAATGATTTAGACCAGGGACTTAAATGCAAGGTTCTAAGTTTGCAGATGATACTAAAGTGGCCACCTCAGTTAGGAAAGGTGAAGGATGTATAAAGATTAAAAAATTGATCTTTTGCATAAACTTCTTGGGTTGGGCAGATTAAGTGCAAATGAATTTTAATAGTAAAAGTGTAAGGTTCTTCACCTAGGTTACCAATAAAAGTTTTAACTACGATATGAATGGGAGTGGCTTGAGTCTGTGGACCAAGAAAAAGATTTAGGTTGTGATTATAAGCATGTAATTTGAAAGCGAATCATTGTTTGCAAGCTGAAAATACAAGCTAATAAGATGCGGCATAATAAATCGCAATGTTGTTTACAAGAGCAAGGAAATAATAAGTAAACTGTATATTAGCTATGTTAGGCCCAGTAATAGAGTATTGTGCACAAGTTTTGGGCCCCTTATTTAAAGAAGGACTTAGATATGCTAGAAGAGTGCACCGTAGAGCAACAAGGATGATTCTGGGTTTGAGGGTAAGAGCTGAGGAAGAGAGGCTGAAGGAGTTAGGAATTTTTCTGTAGAAAGGCGATTTCTTAGAGGGGACATGATACAAGTTACAAAATATTTTAATCTATTGATAACATAGAGACCAAATAAATTTTTCATAAGTAGAACATGGACAGGTGACCACGGGGCATAATAAGAAAATTAAGAGAAAGCATGCCATCTTGATATAAGAAAAGCATTCATTTCAGTAATAGGTTTGTTAAATTTTGGAATAGTCTGCCAGAGAAGGTTGTTGAGTGTGACTCGATTTGCAACATTTAAGGAAACGGTTAGATCGTTATGGATGGGTTGGGGTATCACATAAATATATGACGAAAGCCAAATTGGCGGGTTTTTATTTATAGCATATTGTTAGATGGCATGTGTTGACCCTAACTTAGTTATTAATGCATCGTGATGGTTTGGGTATCATATTATATATTGACGAAGCCAAATTGGTGGATTTGTTGTTACAACAAATTGACAAGCCCTAGGGTGCTTTGTGGATTTTGCATGAGTGTTGGGTTAGTGGGTTGACTGGGGCAGTCTCGTTAGGCCCATGTGGCTTTTTACTGTCTCTATATTCCTAATTGTCGCTAATATATATATATATATATTATATAATATATATACTATATATATATATATATATATATATAATATATATATATATATATATATTTATATAATATATAATATATATATATATATAATATATTATATATATTATATATATATTATATATATATATAATATATATATATATATAATATATATATATATATATATATATATATATATTATATATATATATTATATATATTATATATATAATATATATTATATATATATATATTATATATATATTATTATATTATATATATTTTGATATACTTAATATTATAGTATATATATATATATATTTAATATTTATATATATATATATATATATATATAATTAATTTATATATATTTTAATATATTATATATATATATAATATATATATTAATAATATTATATAATATATATATATTAATATATTATATAATAATATATAATAAATAAAATAATAACTCATTAGATATAAAACACTTTAAATTTTGATTAGGTAACGTCTTATTTTAAAAAATTTTTCGTGTATTGATTCATCAGTTATAGTTTTTAAATACTTTATGTATATATAATATTTTAATAGTATTATAAAAATTTCAAAGTGTATACTTTTATAATGGTCAAGTATATAATTACTTGAGTAATTTAATTATATATATATATATTAACTATATAATTATATATATTATATATATAATATATATAATAATATATATATATATATATATATATATTATATATAATATATATTAATATATATATATATATAGTAAGTATATATATATATTTATATATATATATATATGATATATATATTATATATATATATATATATAATATTATTATTTATATATATATATATATATTAATATATATATATTATATATATATTTATATTTTAATATATTAATATATATATATATATATATATATATATATTATATATATATAATTAATATAATATCATATATATATATATATATATATATATAATATATATATATATATACAAATATAATATATATATATGATTAATAAAATAATATTTATTAATATTTATTTTAAAACGAAACATAGATTCAAGAATAACATTAATCTATATTATTAGAATATTACTGAGTTATTCAGACATGTTGCCAGTGAATATTAAAATATCTATATATAATTATATGGTCACTAATTATATAGTTAATTATTAATTATTATATTAATTTATTATTATTATTATTATTATTATTATTATTATTATTATTATTATTATTATTATTATGTTCATATCCCCTGGGCCCCTCTTTTCGGTAGAGGGTCCTATGATCCTATCTTTCTTAAAACCCAGCTAACCTCTGAACCTATAGTAGTAAGCCTAACAGGTCTCTTCAGTGGAGAGAAAAATTAGATATTGGAATACTAATTAGTAAATTATCTCCATATATAACTACTAGAGGCAACTACTTACAAGCAGAGGAACCGGTGATATATATATATATATATTATATTATACTTGGTGCAAATACTAGTTATCATTGAATAAACAATAATATTTGAATATAATAGACCGTTATCGATATATTTTGCATTTATGTGCTTAACGCTTCGATATAGATAAATTTCTAATCTCAGATTATAGTACATAGTAGTTTAAGCAACAATATTATCTATAATAGTGAGTGGTGAAATACATTAATAAAATATATCTAACGTATTTATGTAGTAATTTCATATTTATTATTAGATAATACAGTATCATGTATTTTATGAATGGACTAGCCATAAGTTAGTGATTTATTGGACATAATCAGATATATGAGTAAAAATAAAAATAACTAAATGGTTTTTAATTTACTAAAATAAATGATCTAATAACTATTGTTATTAGATGGAGTATTTATCTGAATTTTGTGAGAAGAATTATAGATTTTATCATTTATAATAAGCTATAATTTTACCTAATGAATGAAATCAATATTCATCAATATATCACGATATCATACTTACGCTTATGCCATTCTTGTTTGTTTAACATTTGTATTATTACATAAGCATTCCTTAAATTCGGTTTAAGTACAGTGAGATAAAATAAGCAACCTTACAGAATTTAGGAAATACCTTACTAGTTGGGTTGAGCTAATTTTCCTAAATTTGGTGCTTTATATATTGAGACATTAATACTCGAACTGCAAATCTTTAAGCTTTTATTCTACGTTTTATCAGTAAAGCTAGTAAAATGCAAAAACTAGTAAAACTGACATTAAGGCTGATTTTACTAATAATTATTGCTCATAACTTTTATGCTACGATATAAAATTTATAGTGAGTGTAAAATGCTTAAGTATTGCAGTTTACCATATTGTCAATAAATATATATAGCACATAATACATTTTAGGTAAATATAATGTCTCAACCAATAACGTTAATAGGTGAATTTATTCCTATAATTCTGTAGGTTGCTATTTCGATGTGTTATACCGTAAATATTAAGGTACACAAGAGAGTATGCGCCTAAAAGACGAAACAAATGCTCAAACCTATCTGTCAAATAGTAAAGCCGATACAATAAGGTAGAACTCATTATAGATATAAAATATATATACAATATGATAGAGCTGTATTATTATTCTTCCTCCTAACTAACCTTTAGATATTTTGAGATTATCTCTCACAATTTTTATTTGTCTTCGCTTACTAACTAGGCTGTCTGTGTTGTTGCGTGTTATATTGTTCTTCCATTCTCTTTGTATACTTGTTCTTGTTCGTTCTTGTTCTTGTTCTTTTCTTATTCTTGTTCTTCTTCTTTCTTCTTCTTCTTCTTCTTCTTCTTCTTCTTCTTCCTATATCTTCTTCTTCTTCTTCTTCTCTTCTTCAATCATTATTCATCTTGTACTTCTCCCTACTCCCTCCTTTTAGCTTGTTGTAATTCTTACTTTTTCTTCTTTCTTCTCACCTTACTTCTTTCTTTCTTCTTTCTTCTTAAGAAACGCTGACTTCCTGCTTTTCAAGGAATTTCATTGAGTGCATTCAATAAAGGAATTGACCGAGTATAATAAACTAAACAAATTTCCTCTTTCTACCTCTTCTCCTCTACTCTTTCTTTTTCTCATTATTATCTCTCTGTCCTTGAACAGATCATGTGCACCGGTGTAAATAAGAGAGAAGAGCGTTTTGGATTTAATGAAATATGCGTCTCGTCTGCCTCTGCTCTCTTTCTCTCTCTTACATTAAAAGTCCAATATTCTAAATTACTCATGTATTAATGACTATGACTATTAAAAAACTAACTATTGATATTGAATCGGTATGGTAGATATCCTTTATATGTTCAATTATAATAATACCATTATATGATATATAATATATATATATAAATAGCGGGCATATTTATAGGACCTTCCTGGCCTAGTTAGCATTAAGGTAATTTAGACTATATAAGATAATATTATGCTTAAATAAATAAAGGAAATGTGAAGATACATGCATTCTACACAGTATAATAAGAAAAAGTTTATTATATTAGTCATTTTAATTGAGGTGTATTATATTAATTTCTCTGGCATTTTAAATTGAGGTATTTCTCGTGTTGATTTCTTAATACTAAGTACATTAGAAAGTGTTTACTGATATTTATAAATTTATAATCTTAAATAACTTTTGAGCCAGATGCCGTCCATTGAACCTCACAAGTAACAGGTATGGCTATAACTATTTAGAATATACTTATATAAATATTAATCATAATTCAATGTAAAGTATGTAGTGTATAGCGTGAGAGTTAAGAGTTTGTAGAGAGTGAAATATTTGGGGAGTCTTTATGATGACCATAATTATATTAGATTTAATATAATGATATGTGATTAATTCTGGGCCAATTGCAATATATGTTAATAAGGAAAAGATCTTAGTATTTTCCGTATATATTCATAGGTGATTTTACTCTCCAAATATATACGAGATCAATGCTTAGTGAGTATATAAATTGTGAAACTGGGATAAAGTAGTTTAAAGACCAAAATACTGTTATTATTTATCATGTGGTGTGAGTGAAAAACATTTTAATAGACAATAATTTTAATATGATATTCATGATCAGTATATTAGTTTTTTAAAGATTAATCCCATATTATATATATATATAGTGAGTATAGTAGTAGGCTCTAAAGAGAATAAACCTAGTTTAGGTAATATGGTAATAAGAGTATAAGAGATATAAATAATTTAAAATGTAAAAGGCGTTAGTATATGAGTATTTAAAATATTTCCAGTATAGGTATAAGTAATATGAGGAAGTATGTATTTTATAGTAAAATTATTAAGGAAAAAATTAGAAAACGAACTTAATACCAGTCAATATATATATAGGAAGGTTAATAGAGAGAGTGACTCCAAGAATAATTTTAGACAATAGGTATATAATATAAATAGCTTAAATTAAATGAAACTACCTGAGTATAAGAAGTTTTTTAGACTTTATTATTAATAATATCTTTAAATACAGTGATAAGATAAATAGTAGTGACTATTGAGTTTATATCGCAATTAATATATTGTATGAAAATTTAAGTTGATAGTTCATATATAAGATAAGGTAAGTATTGTAGTCTAATCATTTTCTCAATGTTCTTAATTTTTGCTTCAGTTGATAGGTGTTTACAGAAGGTAAAGTTTCAATAGATTTAATTGTTATTGTGATTAGACTTAATGTTCTTAGTAGAAATGTAATATGAACAAATATAATATTTACCATAGAATTTTGAGATATATGATAGAGTTAAAAAGATAATTAAATCTTTATTAGACCATATTGTATCTACAGGTATAAGACTGCAGGCCTGATGGATATATGGTATATATATATATAGATTCTGAAATGAGTAGGTAGTTTAATCAAGCATATGCTCAGGCACTATTAGTTATATTTGAATTTTTAAAGAGAGGGTTACTTAACCAAGTCGTTGATATAAAAATATAATGGTACCAGATGACTCTATGGATAGCTAAAAAAACAGTAGCAAATTTATTGTTAGTAACCCGTAATGTTGCTTGTAAGATAAGAGTTAAGAAGGAATGTCTATAATAATTAGATTAAGGCTAGTAAGTATACTTAAATAACTATCTCTGGTTGTATAATGGATTTCTGGAATAAGTTATACTGTGAAAGGTTTCATATAAGTGAAAAATATTTAGAAGTTTAAAATACAATAATGGATTGATATATATATATATTAATGTAAATCAGAGCTCTTACCTATTATATATGTAGGTTTTCAGAAAGGGATATATTATAATATATTATAGTAGATATATATATAGGTCATGTCAGACAAAAACCTTTTATTAGAATTATGGTAAATTACATATTCTATGAAATATGAGTTTTGACCGAGGAGAGATGATTTAGGTTTACAATTGTTTTTTACCTTCTTTTAGTAAAGTTTTTTATGATTAAGGTATCCCACTAATTAATAGAGCTGATGAAAAAATTATTGCAATGTGGTATTAGGTGGAGTTGGTACTATAGGCTTGGTGAATTATAAATAGAGTGGGTTGCGTAAAATAGTAAAAATACATTTAGTGTTATCAACTTAAATTGGGAAGTATAATTCATCAATGGGGTGAAAATATAGTGTAGAAGTGGTATATTATATACCCACAGGGTTCAGTGTATCTGGGGCCCTTATTGTTCCTTTCAATATATATATAATATATGATTTAGACCAGGGACTTATATAAAATATGCTAATGGATTTCATGATTTTGCTAGATAGATACTAAAGTGGCCCACCTTCAAGTTTAGTAAATAGTGAAGTGATAATAATTGCCAATAAATATTCAAAATGATCTTGATAAACTTCTTGCGTGGGCAGATAGTGGCAAATGAATTTTTAATAGTTAAAAAGTGTAAGGTTCTTCAAACCTTAGGTTACTCAAAATATAAAAGTTTTATTATACTAACGATTATTTGTAATTGATGGAAATTGTGCTGTAAACAAGGGGGGGTATAAACTTTGGTATACCAGTCTGAATAAATAATGACTAAAGTATTTGAATCGCGGGAAACTAGAAATTTATTCATAGAATATAAAAGTAAATTAAAGATGCTGAGGCATTAATAATTACGCTCAATGTATGTATTTTACATAAGTGAGCATAGTAATAAGTAATAAGTTATAACTGTATAATAGCGTATTGTTAGTAGCAGTATAATAGAGTATTGTTATGACATAAGTATTTATGAGGTCCCACTTATTTAAAGAATAGAACTTTAGCTCTATTGCTAGATAAGAGTGCTACACTGATATTATGATAATATAGTGAAGCATCAAATAGATGATTTCTGGGTTGAGGGTAATGAATGAGCTATTATGAAGGTAAATAGAAGTGACTGTAAGAGAGATTTAATTAGTGAAATGTTTTCTGTTAAAAAGGCGATTTCTCAGATAGTGAGGTAGATCAATGATACAAGTTCTACAATAATATATTTTAAACATATCTATATTATTGATAATACAAGAGATCCATATAAATTTATTTATATATTATAATATAACATGACAGTATATAGTGTAACCAGCTGCGCCATAACAGAAAATTTATGCATAAAAATTAATGAAGAAAATAATTAGAGTGCCATCTTGATATATAAGAAAGCATGGCATTCTCTAGTAATAGGAATTTGTTTGAGAGTGTGAGAGAACTGTTGAAAGTGTAGGTCTGCCAGAGGAGGTTGTGAGTGAGTGACTAGCGTCGCTTGCAAATACATTATAAGAAAAGGTTAGATTCTTTTATATAGGAGTAAGGGTTTGTTGGTGAAATTTGTGAGTATTAACTATAATATAAAGTTGATATAGTTGGAACTGAAGACAAAGGTTTAAGGGGAGAGTCATTATTAATTAAATTTATTGTACTATAACAGAGAAGTTTATTAATGATTTAATGATGGTTCATGTATTGATACACATTAATGACTTAGATATATATAGATATGCTAGAGTTGAGGTAATATGACAGTATTTTGATGGTGGAAATAATATAATAATTATTTTTTATCATATTAAATATTTAAATTTATCTTATTTATGTTTAGTAAATAATTGGAACTGAAGAACAACTGGGAAAAAGTGATTATAAGTTATACTAACGTATTGATCAAATCCTTAGATGGAGAGCTTGTATTGCTTTGCAATATTATAATAAATTGAGTGGCATGTATTGGGTTTGTTGGTTGACTAGGACTCAGTTCTTCGATATTTAAGGGTCCTCCATATGTGGACTATTTTACTGTCTCATTTAATATTTCATTAATTGTCTTTGAAAATCAAACAATAGTAATAGGCGGGTATTACGTAGATAGGTCGTTGATTTTGTATGAAATGTACGTTACAATGTAATATAGTCTATTAAATCTATATATTCATATCCATAAATCGGATATAAAGCTCCTTCTAAATACATATGATATTTGTATTCATTATATTTTATAATTATAAAATACATTATTGTTATTATTTTTTTATTATTATTTCAAATAAAAAATCAACTTGCTCCATACAGAATAGCTAGTTCAAATATATATATTGTAAAATAATATCTCGTTGTGCATGTGTATATTATTTAGGTTA
>JABUQX010025347.1:0-12500 GCA_015478945.1 Trachelipus rathkii | reverse complement strand
TCATTAGTGTCTTTTCTCTAGGTAATATTAGATAAAACTGTATACAGAGATTATAGAATATATGGATGACCAAATGTAAATATATAGACAGTATTGGTCTTACCCCGATATATTTAATCTGTTTTCAATTTCATATATTGAGTTATTCTTATAATACTGTCTTCTTATATTAATGCTAATGTTTTCATAAATAATATACTATTATCAAATGTGAGTCCTTAAATTATATTATCTAAATAATATATATAGTAAGAATAACTACGCTTCCATATCCAATATATTATACTTCATCCTGTTAATAGTATATACGTATTATTAGCAATACCTGTCTAGTTGATCCTGCTCACGAAGCTTAACTACTCTATTATCCGCCGTATATATTATCTATTTGAATACATCTAATATATTACATACTATATACATATTTCTCTATTACTACTCATATATCTATATATCTATTATATATATACTACATACTACTAGATACTCCTTCCTATAGTCATTACCCCTCTTTACTAAATATACCTCCCTCTACCTTACACCTTCGGTGATCATACCATCCTAACTATCCCTTCTACTTCCTACTCACGGTACCCATTATCTACACTCCCCTTACTCATTCTCCACCGGCTGCCACTTACTAATATAATAATATCACTTATTAATACGTATATAATACATCTTTCATAACTAGTATTGCGCTCTATCATCCTATATTAACATATTGATCCGAGAACTTATATACTCATAACTAGCTACTTCTCTATCTCATCCAGTTTATACTATCTCTACCACTCCTCACTAGGCTCTACTGTCCTCTAACGTCATATCATATCTCCATTCCTCATGTTTCCAATTTATTTTAGTTCTACCCCCAATATATCTAATATTCTTAATATATACGTTTTAACTATCTTCTATTCGCATTGCCTGCACTTTATAATTTTTTAATAACTTATATTTTATATCATCATAATAGTATTAGTCTATATTAGCCATCGTTCCATATATTGTTTGTAGTACGGGCCTATTCAATTTATGTTGGTATATATATTATTTAATATATATTATGTCTTGATACTTCCATTTTAGATATTTTCATTCTTTCTATGAGAGCAATAGAGGTATCATAATACGATCGACTAATATATAAATTATATGTTCCTTATATATAATATACATATATATAACGCATTGTTCTTTATATGTAGTATTCAGCCTCTGGAACATGTCATTTTTTGACTCATACTAATTATATCACTCCCAAAATTATAATATTTATATATAATACTTTATACCTGTTACTATGTTATTAATATTACTCTATATAAATATAACTATTTCCCTCTATCTACTCACATAGTTCTATAATATATTTTTAACTCCTTACTCATGTACTCTCCCTACTATATCTAACCATCTATTAAACTCTATTACGCATTCATTCACTATTTATATATAATATTTTCATTCTCACTTATTCTCACATCATGAGTACACTTATCGTCCCACACTACTATAAATTCTGTATAAAATTACCCTCTCACTCATTGACTCCCCATAATACCAAACGATACCTAAGATTACTAATTACTGTGAGCGTACTACATAATAATATATATACTCTCCATCTATCACCTATTATATTACTATTAATTACTCACACCTTGCACAATAGTGTGTGTGAGTGTGTGTGTATGTTTTATATATATTTATTTTTGTAATGTAGTAACATATAATCGTTTAACACCTGTTATAATTTAATTTCCTAAACTTAGGCTTAACTTAATTACATGCCTATCTATATTAGTTATTTTTAATCGCAAACAACTCATTGTTACTCAACATATAATTTCGTGCTGTATTTTTATGCTCATCATTTAGACTTATAGGCACCCCAACCTACTCTAGTCCCTCCCCCTAAAAATAAAAGACTACCTCTGCATCTCACTATACAACGCCTATTGTTAATAATATTCTGAAAAATATGTAGATAATATATAATATATAAATTGTATACTCATTATATGAGTCATAAAGGTATATATGTATCTAACACCGAATTATAATACGAATCTATGTCAAATGATAATTAAGTATCTTATATATTTATATAAACGTATAGTTATATTATTTTATCAATAAATATTATACTCCTAATAATATCTTTTATAATAAAAGTAATTAGTTAAAAATAATATTATACTCTATAGATAGTACTTATCATTATGTGACATCTTTTGTGTCTACATTAACCTAAATCATATATAAATATCTTTTACATAATAATGTAGCTTTATTAACCTAAGTTATATTGCTTGGCTCATTATATAATAACTAGTATTTATTTAACATTAAAATATTAATAGTGACTATAATATCATAGTTATTATATAGTTAGGATATTTCTAGAATTTATACCATGATACATAACTATTTCTTACTCATATTATATATGTTCACCCATTCTAAGTTATATCTGTATAACTCCCGTATCGTTCACGTCAGAGTAAACATATAGTATATGGATATATCCTATATACTAAGTGATCTAGTATAAATAGTGCATATAGTCCCAAATTATATATAGGTATGGTATTATGATATTTAACCATATAATAATAATTAATTAATATATATATTATATATTATATTATATATATAATATATATCATTTAATATATATATATTATATAAAAATATATTATAATATATATAATTATGTATGGTCTGGCCGAATTCATATTATATTATATCATAAAGAGAATGTAAAAGAGAGAATTCTCAAAGGCTATTAATATAATACAAGTTATATTAACTTACTAATAATAATAACACACATCACAACAAACACACACACTACACACACACAATCCCCGCTATTCCATTCGAACAACGTAGAGTCCCCTTTTTTTAATTAATTTGAATTTATTAGATATATTTAAAATGATTTCAACGGTTTTATACGGAATCTTTCCTAATTGATATTGTAAATTATTCATTATCAAAATGACCCCAAATCACACAAAATAATGAATTTTATCGTAACTATATAAAATTTGTGCAAAAGTGATCGATCGTTTACCTTATATATAATATTTATACTCGTGCTAAGCACAGAGAAGCCGAGTTATATAAGTCATCATCTGATATTAATTTTAATTAATTTATTATATATTATATAATAATATATATATTATATATATATATTAATATATATATATTTAATATTATTTCTTATCTTGTATATTTACACTTTTATTATATATATTAACAGTCCAATACCATTATTATAATTTTAGGGGAATTTATTATATATATAGGATATGATATTATGGTATAAGTATAACTAATATATATATTAACTGTAATATTATCTTAAAAATTATACTAATGAAACTATATCATATTTAATAGGTTATATATCTTAAATATTAATTGAAAATAGTAATTTATTATAAAGTAAATAATAATTATTATTATTGAATTTAGTATAATTACTTCAGGCCTCCTATTATTATATATATATATATATATAATATATATTATATTTATTATATATATATATAATATATTATATTATATATATTATATATATATATTTAATTAATATATTGATATATATATAGTATACATTAGCTTATTCTAAAGTAAAACACTTAATCAAGGTCGTAATTAGTAGTGGATAGGTTGGTTTTATCAGAGAAAAATAAATGAGGCTTCGATCTGATTATGGTAGGAAAATTCTATCGCGCATAATTTAAACTTAACATTTCCTAATTTCAGATTATAATTAAAATTTAATTAAAAGATTTATAACCTTAAACATCCAAAACTAGTATTTCCTGTTAAAAT
The DNA here is from genome assembly GCA_015478945.1 of Trachelipus rathkii. NCBI lineage: Eukaryota > Metazoa > Arthropoda > Malacostraca > Isopoda > Trachelipodidae > Trachelipus > Trachelipus rathkii. The sequence continues at coordinate 8,645 of JABUQX010025347.1, read as the reverse complement.
AGGCGTATTAGTCAGGGGGTGGAGGGGTGGGAGCACTTGCCCCCTCACCTATAATCTTGGTCGAAATAAAAAATTAATGAACATACTTAGAGTGGCGTTGCGCAGCACGAACGGTGTTTATAAGGCATTTGTAAGTAGAGAGGAAAGCGGAAAAAGAAAACAGTGCAAACGAGTAGAGGTGAATGCTAAAATACTAAAAAAACTATGTTACTCACGATATTATATATATATTTTTTCTTAAAGTTTTAATTGTTTCGTCTTCCATTAACTTGTACTTAAAAGTCTAACTAAACTTTTGGCTTTATACAGCTGGATTCTATCTGACCTTATTCCGCGTAGAACTATTCTAGTATGTCCGATAGCATTGGCAGCTGCCCCAAAGCTGTTAAATTTAATCTCGGTAAGGACGTACCGTTTAGTTATATATCAGCTGGAGAAACACATTTATTATATAAAATACAATTTGAAAGAAAACGGAAGAAATATCACAGCAATTTTGAGAAGGTACTAATTATTTATATATATATTATTCACTTATGGCCTCCTATTAACAATATAATATATATATTAATATTATTATATATATATATATATATATATATAATATATATATATATATAATATATATATATATATATATATATAGTATTAACAATAGAATTAAAAGTTACTATCAAATGAAATCCCTAGCTTCACTAACGCCCTATACATGGGCGTAGGCAGGGGTGGCAAGAAGGAGCACTTGCTCCCCTCCCTAAAATTCCTATGGCGATAATAAAAAATGTAACTTATATGTTTGCCAGACGACGTTTTTATAAAGGTTAATTAGTAGAAAAAGTCTATGATTAAGATTATTTACTATCGATAGAAATGTGAAGGTAGTAATTACTATATTACTACGTAATTATAAACACATTATTTTTTCTATTAGAATTTAAATGTTTATCGTTTTCACATTGGCTTGATAAGTCAACTAGACTGTGATGCTTTTTTATTACAGCTTAGCTTCTTCTGACAGTATTCTCGCTACGAATCTCAGTATGTTCTATTGCTGATTTGGAGGGCGCCTAAAGCTGCTTACACACTATACAATAATGTCATTATATGAATCAATTACTGAGAGTTTCTAGCGGAAGAATACTGTATTTCAGTAAGAATAGATCTAGCTGTATAATAAAATAATAAATGACATACACTAGCTAGTTGACTTCTCAAGCCAATGTTAAATACGATAATCATATAACAAAGTATAAATTTAAAGATATAATACTATACTCTATTAATTAATATATATATATATAATATATATATTATATATATAATATTATAATATAATATATATATATATAATATAATATATATATCACTCAACCTTTTGCCCCCCCCCCTAAATGAAATCCTGCCTACGCCATTGTAATATATATATATATATATAATATATATATATATATATAAATATATATATAATATATATAAATATATATATATATATATAATTATGACTGTTAGTTTATATATAATATATATATTAAAGCTTGTTTTATAACATAAAATATATTTCTTTAATAAATTTTTCCAATTTCATATTATTATACTATAGTTCCTGTTATCATTTACCTTCGTATATGATATTCCATTAAAACAAAAGTCATCCAATAAAATACATTTACATGGTGGGCTTCCTTTAATATAAAGTGTACAATTAAGTAATAATATATATATATATAGTATATATATATATATATATTACTATATATATATATAAATATATATATATATAATATATATATATATATAATATATATATATATATATATAATATATATATATATATATATATATATATAATATATATAGTATATATATAATATATATTAATTAGTAATACAACACCTTCTATTAGACTGCACATTTACCGACACTTGATGATCCATCATTGTTTCTCTGACGGACGTCGGAGTCAGGCCTACTAAGATGGCACAATATCTTGAGAAATTGCTGAAATCAGATCCTAACAACTTGATTGCTATATTTAATGTAAAATACAGTTTTAATGCCAGCAATATCTCGTAAAGCTACATTTGTAAAAGAGTTTAATGAATTGTATGTAGCCAAAGATGTCACAATAAGAAGCATCTTAGAGAATTATTTTTACGATCTTTAAAAGATTTGGAATGTTTATAAAATAATCGTATAGAAAGATAACTAATTATAGCATAGATCTTATTTTATTTAATCCTTCATTTGCTAGGCAATTTTTCATTATCGTTAGGAAAAGGCGTTTCGATAGGATGCAGAGGGAGACTTTTTTTGGGGGGGAAGAGAGGTTTGGGGTGCCTACTAAGCTAATGAGAGCAATAAACAGCACGTATGTGGACAGTTGTTGCAAGATGAAAACACAGATGGATGATAGTAGCCAGCTTGGAATAATAACAGGTGTAAAACGGATGTGTACTCATCAAAAAATATTAATAAACATATATGGACTATTTGTGACAAGTGGTAAGAAAGGGTGGTTGGAGAGATCTTTGGAGATACGCAGATGATCTGGCGTTGATCTCGGAGTCAAGGGAGGCTTTGCAGAAGGTTTATAGTGGTGTGGGACGAGGTGCTGATGGAGAAAGGAATGAAATTAATAAGAGGAAGATGGCAGGTTATGATGTGCAAGTAGGGAGCAGGAGGAGTTAAATATAGAATTGGAGGGGGAAGTATTGAAACAGACGGAACAGTTTAAATATTTGGGAGTGTATAGTGTGAGTTAAAAAATACATTGTTCCAGAAGCGGACCAAGAACTGGAAAGTTTTAATAGGGACATTTGCGTCGTTGCTACCCTTTGCCTCAAGAGAATCTCGAAAATACCGAGGAAAGTCAAGACAATTATATATACCAACATTATGAGGCCCATACTAACATATGGACAAGAGGCATGGACACTTAAAACAAAGTTAAAATAAACGTGCATGCATGCCGAAATGAGAGTATTAAGATTGATATTGGGGGTGACAAGATTGTACAGGAGAAGGAACGATGACGTGAGAGCGGAGCTGGGAGTGGAGGGTATATTGGAACTGGTGGAGAGAGGGCAGTTGAGATGGTTCGGACATGTGAGGAGAATGGACGCAAATAGGTGTGCGAAAAGGTATTTTGAGTGGCAGCCGGAGGAAGGAGGAGGAGTGGATAGGCAGAAGGGAAGGGAGGGAAGTGATGGCCGAAAGTGAGGTGGAGGAATTGGTTTTGAAGAAGGGAAGTGAATATCGATGAGCTAGGGTGGAGAGGGAGGGATGTATGATGATCGACGGCGAGGGAGGAGCTTCATGCAGGAGAGCTGACAGGTGCAAACGCATACAGGAGGATGGTGAGAAAGAATAAGAATCTCTATATATAAATATATTTTTTTAAAAAATTAAAAAACTTCATTAGAACGTTTTTAGAACATTAGAAATATAGAGACAGTAAGAAGCCACATGGGCCTATCGAGACTGTATGACCGTGATCACGAAGTAACTCTTACTAATCATTAATTTAGTTAAAAACTAAATATAGGCTATCTATAAAATAAATATAATCTTATTTAAAAAAGTTTATTATTGCTAACTTGTTCCATAGTATTATGTATTACTATACGCAAGAAATAAACAAAAGAGGAACCAGATAAAATGAAAGCTTCAGAGTTAAAATTGATCTCGGCAATCTAATGCAAAATATTTTTTCCCTCAAGTTAAAAATTTTTGTATCAATTGATTTATTTCACTGATAATTAATCTAATGATAAAGTATAAAGAGCTAAAACAGGTGAGTAAAAATAAAAATATCGCAATACCATATAATCATATTCCATATATGTATATATTATTATTAGTCTATATAATTTGAGTGAAGTGATTTCTAATCTAAAGTCCAATTGATTTATTTACTTGAATTTTTTTTTTTGAAATCATGATTTTAGGCAATTTTTTTTGTCATAAATTACATATTTAATCGTGTTAACCTAATTATCACCTAATTAATTGATAAGTATATTTCGTCTATATAATAAGTAAATTCACAAATTAATCAATATAGTTTCAAATCACATTTAATAAAAAATAAACAAAATTGAGCACTCAAAAATTATAACAGAATGTATAATTATTAATTTGAGAGAAACTGAACTTAAAACTAAACAATAATTATAATTTTTTACTAAACTTTATTAATAACATAGTATGTTATTAATTAGGTACCATAATTTAAAAATATATTACTAATTTTTTAAAAAAGTATAATTAAAAAAAGAGAATTTTGTACCTAAAAAATCAAAAATCATAGAAAATAAAAAAAATAAAAAAAAATTACAGTATAAATTGAAATATTGATTTTAAATGAAGAAAAATAAATAAAAAATTTCCAACCCTGGATTTTTTCTCATCTATAAAAAAAACAAAAAAAAAAAACAAAAAAAGCGAGAAACAACCCTTTCTTTTATTACAGTACTAAAATTGAAAAGTTAAAATACGCACAAGTAGTATATTTGTCATGAAAATTGTCTTCCTCCTATAGGCCCCTACCAAAGTTTTCCCTATAATAGGGCAAACCATTTGCCCCCACTACTTCTCTTGCATGATCATCTGACCTCCTTCCCTCCTCCTCCTGAGTCAGACAAAATGTTTCCCATCATCAAACGCGCCTGAAAAATATTATAAATACACACATTTTTCCTTATTTTATGAAAAAGAAAACTGCTCAAAATATCAAGAAAGTAAAGCCGCGTTTTCTCCCTTTTGTGCTTACGCTTGCGATAAGATATCTAATCCAGTCTTTAGCACAGTTTTTAGCAACGAATTTTTAGGCCATATCGAAAACGTTTGTTACATATAGTTTTGATCAGCTTGTTTTGATGGCTGGAGCACCGTGGTTTTGGAATAAACAGAAATTAAAAAAAATACATAGTGCTCTCTTTTATATCACAAATAATTGATCAACTATTATGATGGAGTTTATCGATTTGAAGAAATTAGATTTAAATCTATTTCATGAATGAAAACATATCGGAAATTCAAACGAGCCTACTACGCCGCCATCTTGTTTGTTTACATTTTTTCGAAAGCATTTTCCTTAAATTCGGTAAGCACGGGAAAGAGCAACCTTACGTTTGGTGAGCATTTTCCTAAAATGCAAACTTTAGCATTTCTTACGTTTCGCAAGCAGGAATGCAAAATCGAAAACGGCTTTATTAAAATATAGATATGTCGATATATCGATAATATTTAGATATCGGGCATCCCTACTGAGGATAAAATATCGATATATCGATATATTGGCTGAAAAAATATCATCAATATTTTTCGATACTATCGAGAAAAATATCAATATCGATATATATTGGTCCTCTTTCGGCATATCTAATCATTAATTCACTATTTTCAGTTGAATAGTAGGAAAAGGAAGGAGGGTTGGTGGGGATTTTTGAATAGACCAGCATATTGATATTTGCTACATCAATAAATAACCTTATATGCACCTTCCAACCTTTTAGTCACTTAATTAGTCATTTCAGTGGCATTTCCCGTGTTCTCAAAATCCCGTGTTCTCAAAAAAAATCTTGAAAATTGGTAGCCGGGCTCTTCAACTTGAAAATTACCTTTAGATAAAGTGTTGAAAACTATAGTTGGTAATTGCTTACATTAAGGGCCCCTACTACGATTTTCCCAATTTTCAAAGGGGAGATTTTCATCTGGTCCTATTCGTGTTTCAGAAAGGGTAGGTCATGTCAGACAAAACCTTTTTTAGAATTATGGAAATACATTACTGACTGCATTGACCTAGGAGATCCAGTTGATATTGTATATTTAGACTTTAGCAAAGCTTTTGATAAGGTTTCCCACATAAAGCTGATGAAGAAGTTATTGCAATGTGGTATGGGTGGTGGTACATGGTTGGATTAAAGAGTGGTTGCAAAATAGAAAATGGTGTGTACAACTAAATGGCAATAAATCCATCATGGGAAATAGTGAAAAGTGGTGTCCCACAGGGTTCAGTGCTGGGGCCACTATTGTTCCTCATATATATAAATGATTTAGACCAGGGACTTAAATGCAAGGTTTCTAAGTTTGCAGGGATGATACCAAAGTGGCCACCTCAGGTAGGCAATAGTGAAGGATGTAAAAGATTCAAAAATGATCTTGATTAAACTTCTTTGGTGGGCAGATAAGTGGCAAATGGATTTTTTATTAGTAAAAAGTGTAAGGTTCTTCACCTTAGGTTACTCAAATAAAAGTTTTAACTATGATATGAATGGGGATTGGCTTGAGTCTGTGGACTAAGAAAAAAGATTTAGGTGTGATTTATAAGCAGTAATTTGAAAAAGGAGCTAATCAGTGTTTGGAAGCTAGAAATAAAGCTAATAAGATGCTGGGCATAATAAATCGCAATGTTGTTTACGAGAGCAAGGAAGTTATAAGTAAACTGTATAATAGCTATGTTAGGCCAGTAATAGAGTATTGTGCACAAGTTTGGGCCTCTTATTTAAAGAAAGACTTAGATATGCTAGAGCGTTTGGAACGTAGGGCAACAGGGATGATTTCTGGGTTTGAGGGTAAGAGCTATGAGGAGAGGCTGAAGGAGTTGGGAATGTTTTCTGTAGAAAGGCGATTCTCAGAGGCGGACATTTAATACAGTCTAACAACATACTTACCATCTTTTGATAATAACAGACTCTTCCACTCTCTCTCTATGTAGAGGCATGGCAGGTAACCAAGGGGGCATAATAAGAAATTAAGAAGAAAGCATGCCATCTTGATATAAGAAGCATGCATTCAGTAATAGGGTTGTTAAATTTTGGAATGGTCTGCCACAGGAGGTTGAGTATGACTCGATTGTAACATTTAAGAAAGGGTTGGATAGGTATATGGATGGGTTGGGTATAGGAACCGACCATACGCGTGAAGTTTAGCCAGTTATATTTTAGCAGTAGATTTTTTTTTTTAAGCCACAAAATTGGCAAACCTGTATATTAAAGGCCAAATGGTCTTACACTAAAATTTTTATGGACAATATTTAAAAAATAAAAAAGGACAAGTTTTTAAAGATATTATATATATATATATATATATATATGATTATAATATATATATATATTATATATATATATATATCAGTAAGGAGTATATATACTATATAATATATATATCATATATATATATATATTATCTATAATGCATATATATAGTTTTATTACCTGAAATAATATATATATATATACTATAAAAAATATATCTATATAATATTTATAAAAATATATCTTAAAATATATTATATTATATAAATATATATTATATATATATAATATATATATATATATATATATATATATATATATATATATATATATATAAGGACCGTTTTCTGTTTTAAGATCTCCAATATATAATAACAATATGACATAGATATATAAGCTAAGTATTGTATTCTAAAATATAAAAATATATTATAAAAAAAAAATCAAAAAAGTAAATAAATAAATAAATAAAAATTAAAATAAATAAATAAATAAAAAATAAATTTTACTAATCAAAAACAAATAAATAAATAAATAAAAAAAGTAAAATAATAAAATAATAAATTAAATTTAATAAATTAAATTAAATTATAAATAATATAATAAATAAATAAATTAAATAAAAATCTAATCCATATATATAACTACACCTACTCAAAACGATACATACAGCTGTAAAGAGAGAGAAAATTCAACTCTCAATGAGTAAATTAAATTTAAAAAAATGATTCTATGAAATAATAAGTAATAAATAATATAATTAAAAAAATAAAAAAATAAATAAATAAAATAAATAAATAAATAAATATAAATAAAATAAAATAAATAAATTAATAAATAAAAATAAACAAATAAATAAATAAAAAATAAATAAACAAAAAATAAATAAAAAAATAAATAAATAACATAAACAAATAAAGAAATAATTAAAAAAAAAAATTTTTTAAAGAATATTATTAATATATATATATATATATATATATATATATATATATATATATATATATTATATATATAATATATATATATATATATATATTATATATATTAATATATATTATATATATAATATTATATATATATAATTTTCTATACATATCACAATTCTCTTGACATTTATTCTTATATATTTTAATTATATATATATAATATTATAATATTATAATTAATATATATATATAATATAATTTAATATATATGCTGTATTTATATAATATATATATAATATATATATAATAATATATATATATATATAATATTATATATTATAATATATATATTATTTATATATTAATATATATATTAACAATTAATATATATATATATAATATATAAATATTATATATATATATATATATAATATATATATAATAATATATATTTAATGTAATACTTAGTATTTTAATAATATATATATTAATTTATATATATATAATTTATATATTATAATATATATTATAATTATAATATATAATATTATAATATATATATATATATATATATATATTAATATATATATATATATATATATATATATATAATTATATATATATATATATATATAATATATATATATAAGAGTATCTTTATAAATACCTTGTAAGGTAA
>JABUQX010025346.1:0-37139 GCA_015478945.1 Trachelipus rathkii | reverse complement strand
AAAATAAGTTGCGGGGGGGCGCAACTTACCTTAGTTACGCCACTGTATATATAATATTTAATATATTAGTATATATATATATACTATAATTAATTATATAATAATCTTATATAAGTAATAGTAATATATAAATATTATATATATATATAATAGTATATTATATAATATATATATATACTATCCATCTATTATATATACGGAATATATATTATATAATATTATATATCTATATATATATATATATATAATATATTCATATATAGTATACTATTATCTAATACTATAATATATCTATTGGTTATAATCATTAGCATCATCACAAAGAACTAGAAAATAATATTCAATTTTGTACTATCCATCAGTAAGGTACGCAATGAAAGTGAATCATAAATAATGGAAAGATGATAAATTAGTGTGAAGCAAAGGTAATCAATAGTATAAAATAGCTAAATAAAAGAACGGAACAGCCCATTAAATTAATCTACAAGCGATTATATCATATACTACTAATATATATATATTACTACATATATAATCATATACATCTAAGCAGTTACTTACTATATATAATTATTAGTAATTAGTTACATTTGTATCATAGTATCATATTTATACTATATATACATGTCATACTATTATCTATATATAATAATTCAGATTTTATATATAATATATCACTATTATAAATATTAAGTATATAATATATTAATTATTAAAATAATATATATAAATTAATTACTAGTATATCATATAATATAGTACCATATAATATTACATATCTTATATATACTACATTACTATATTCACTAACTCAGTATATATAGTACCATATATTATATATACAATATAGATATACTTAATTATTTTATATATATTCTTATATATAGTACTAGTATATATATATATTATATATAATATTATACCGCTATATATAATAGTGTTTAATTAATATGTTATATTTAATATATTCATATATATATATACTGATATATATATATATATATCATATATTATATATATATAATATATATAATATCATATATATTATATAGTATATAGAATTTATATATTTATATAATATATATATATAATAATATATTCATATATAATATAGTAATATATATATATAATATATATTATACTACTATATATGACAAGAAAATTAAAAAAAATTACCAAATAATTATAATATTTATTTGAATAAATGCTCCCTATCTTGATCCTTGGCACTAACTTACTTTTACTTAAAATGCTGTTTTTACTGATTCTCCAATACATAAAATTATCATTATTTCTTAAAATTATCACTATTTAGACACTAGCTTTCGACCGGCAATAACGCATCGACCTTTTCAGGTGAACCTTAAAGGTTAAAATGACTCGCACGGACCACCGTCTTGGAAACTGCGAGCTTGCATCTGTCATATTTCTGGGTGAGTTGATCAGCTTTCGATTGATAATATTTTTGTGTTTGACATTATTTAAATATTGTATATTTGTTAATGTATTTCTCCTTGGTTTTTGTTAGTTCAATTACTTTTTTTATGCAGTAGGATTCTGTCATTTTTCTCTTGTTAGTGTCTGATACATAAGTGATAGGTTGCATATTGCCTATATTGATTTTGTGGTTGGAATTTCTTCTGTGGGATGTCAAAGCTTGTTTTCTGTTGTTCATTAACTAGTTCAGTGTCATGCTGGTGCTTTCTTCTGCTGAAAATCTATTGTTTCTCCGAAATATAGATATCTAGACAAATTATGGCAAGGGACTTTGGATATACTGCAATGTTCTATATTGAATTTTTAATATTGTATTAAGCTGGTTTACAGAACGTTTTTTAAAACCAGATAATGTATTGGAGGAGTGTGGTTATGTAATCTTGTTGGTATATATATTCTTGATATCATGCAATAAAAGGTAGGGGACCGGAAAGAATATGTCATGTTGATTTGGAGATTGTGATATCTGTCTGATAGAATTTTTGCTTTGCCTTTTTTAAGGCCTTTTAGATTATATGGTTTGGATATTGTAGTTTTTTTTGGGAACGTTGAAAACAAAAATTATATTCGGTTTGTATAGTGGAAGGAGAGCAAATGCGTAGTGCTCTTAAGAACAGTGCGGAGAGGGTACCGATTTTTGTGCTAGTAGTAGTATGAAATGAGTACCAATGGATATAATTATTGTGCGATGAGCGTTTTCTCATATATTGAATAAATTGAAAGACTCGAGGAGCTACTTCCAACTATTAATAGTGTCAAGAAAAGGAAAGTGATTTGTTGCTTGGCCAATATATAGAAAACCAGCATACATCGCACAATAACTATATTCATTGGTACTCATTTCATACTACTAGCACAAAAATCGGTACCACTCTCCGCACTGTTCTTAAGAGCACTACGCATTTTTGAATGTAATACCTTTATTACCAACCAATATTCAATTTTTTCGTTTTCAACGTTCCAAAAACATACAATATTTCAAACCAACCACCTCATCAATCGTGCTTACAAAAAAGCCAAAACAAAATTTTATCAGACAGATAATCACATCTCCAAAATAACATGACATATCTTCCGGTCCCCTACCCGTTATTGCCAAATATCAAAAACATAATACCAAAGAAAAACAAACCACCATCCCCTCAATAATTACCGTTAAAAAAAAGTTGCTGAGATCAATAAATTTTAAAAATTCAAACAAAACCATTGCATATTACAAAAAAATTATCTAATTGTCTAGATATCTATATTGGAGAAACAAATAGATTTCAGCAGAAGAAAGCACCAGCATGAATATGATCTATTAATGGACAATAGTAGTAGGGCAAGGATTTCGGACTACGGTCCATATTTGTACCACTGCCCTTGCCCTTTTTTGACCTTTTTTGAACCCAATTTTTTTACCTGCCTTGACCTTTTTTTGACCTTTCCTTTTTTGGCCTTGACCTTTTTTGAGCCTCGAATTTTTTACCTGACCTTTACCTTTTTGGCCCTTGACCTTTTTGGGCCCTTGACTTTTTTCGACCAACCGCTTTGGGTCTTCACTGGGTCAATTTGTGCCCACGTATTTTTGGCAACCCATTAATTTTTGACAACGTAATTTTGGCGAACCCTTCAGAAGGGTTGCAGCCAACGGAGTGCGTAAGCACAAGCCAGTTTGTACGTACCCCACCCTAATCTTTTTCGACCAACCCTTTGGTTTCTGGTCATTTTTTTGCCCACGGTATTTTTGCCACCCTTTAGGGCGCTTAGCCGTTTTATTGATGTCTTAACTTGTTGACCAGATATTGTCGGCCTTACCTTGCCAATACCATGGGTCAACTTTTGGACCCACGCGGGTAATTTTTGGCTACCCTTAGGGGCTTAGCCCTTTTTGATGGTTCTTTACTTGGTTATGACATGTATTCGGCTTGGAACTTGCCTATATACCATGGACGTTCATAATTTTTGCCCACGGTAATTTTTGCCACCCTTTAGGGGCTATTAGCCTTTTTGATGTCTTTACTGGCATTGACCATGCAGTATTTCGGACTTACCTTGCCCATCTATAACCATGGGTCGAATTTTGGCCAGCGCAATTTTTTGGCCACTCGTGTCCCACCCGTCACATATTTTGTTCCTAACTTGAACGCATGTAGGATCTTTCCAACTTGAACGACCTAACACACACACACACACACACACACACACACACAACACACACACACACCACACAACACACACACACACACACACACACTTATACACACAGTTCACTATGACACTTATACACACATTCACTATGACACTTACATCTTACCCATAGACACTTACATTTACACTTACCCACACACACACACACAAACACCCCCCCACACACACCACACACACACACACACACACCACACACACACACACACAACACAACACACACACTATACCACTTATACACACATTCAACTATGACATGTATTCACTATAACACTTAACATTTTCCCATAGACATTACATCACTTATACTCACGTACAAACCACTACCATCTTTGGTCGTTTCATGGGTCAAATTTTGACCCACGGTAATCTTTTGTCCTTTTAGGGAGTTAGCCCTTTTTTGATGTCTTTACCTTGCTTGACCAGATATTTCGCCTTTGACCTTGCAATACCATGGGTCAATTTTTGACCACGGTAATTTTGAGCTTTGATTGGTTCCCAATCACCGTAAGAAGTATCTAGGAGTATTATTAGTGTTCTATGAGTATTAGATGAGTGCCAGTGAGGGGCCAGGTGAGTGCCAAGTGAGTGCCAAGTGAGTGCAATGGTGCCAATCGGTGATTGCCCAATTGAGTGCAAGTGCGGCCACAAGTGCCAAGTCGAGTGCCACATAGTGCCAACTGAGTAGCCACTTTTTTCAAGCCTTTTCTAGCCTCCCCTGAGCCCCGATTAGCCCCAATATGGTGTCTACCCCTAAGTAATAAGGTATGAGGATTCGATTGGTGGTATATTACAACCTGCTAGGATGCTTCCTACTATGAAATAGTCTTTCAGTGTTCATTTATAGACCCTATATATATATATATATATTATATATATATATATATCAATATTATTATATATAATATATATATATATATATATAATATATACTTATGATATAATAATATATTATATATATATATTTAACCTGTAGTAATAGATTTAACCACACTACCACTATGACACTTTACACACAGTCACTATGACACTTATACCACTAATGACACTATAAGCGCTTACCTATCTCCATGACACTTACATTAAAAACCATCTACCTACACTTCACACCACCCACAGATACAACTTACGTTTACACTCACACACTTGATATTTTGATGCCTCAACTTTGATGCCTCAACTTTGAATGCCACTCCAGGCCGATTTAATCCGGTGCTCTCAACTGACTGCCTCAAACTTGAGCGTTCATCTTTTGATGACTCATCTTTGATTACGTCATCTTTGATTGAAACCTCCTATATTGATGATTCATCTTTGATGAAATTCAATCTTTGATGGCTCATCTTCCTACATTAAAGAACAGACCTTTCTGGTTAAGATATTTAAATGTCTTCCCTAGATCATAAAGCTACCATTAGGGCGCAGCGTGCGCCTCACCGCGTGAAGGCTGACACCCCGCAACCCGCAGTGCGACCCGCCGCGTACCCGCCGCGCGTTCCGCCCCGCCCGCGTGCGCCCCAGGCGCAATATTTACCGCCCGCCGCGTGGCGCCACGCAGGCGCAATATACCCGCACGAAATTATAAAGAAATTATATATATATACGAGTCATTCATTTTTTATTTATACTAAACCATTTCAAAGACATTTCTTTTCAATCATACTCTGAGTCACTTATTTTTATTTCCCATTACTTAAACTTTTTATTAAAAACATTTTCGCAACCTAAAACTGTACTCATTACAGACCTATTTTTTAATTTATTTATACTTTTTAATTTATAAATTTTTAAATTTATGTAAAGAAAAAACGCGGTGTCTAGATGTAATAAACATTTTATTTTACAACAATTGAACGAAATTTTATTAAAAAACTAAAATACATACCTGTAAAGCGCTAAATCAGTAAATCAATAGAAGGTGTAACCTAACACCTGAAGGATTAGTTATGGCTTTATGTTTTATGCATTTACTTGCTTTATGCATGTTTAATGCTTTAACTTTCTGCTAGTACTGCTTTTTAACTCACTTTTCTACTGGTCTGGTATCCTCCTCTACATTACAAGGTCCTATCCTAAAGCAGTACTCTCAGTAAATCAATAGAGGGTGTTACCTAACACCTAAGGGATTAGTATGCTTTTGTTTTACTGCTTTACTGCTTTAACTTTCTGCTTTACTGCTTTAACTTTCTGCTTTACGCTTTAACTCATGTTTTTTCAATACCTTAAAGCAGTAAATCAGTAATAATAGAGGTGTTACCTAACACCTAAGGATTAGTATGCTTTTGTTTTTACTGCATTTACTTAGATTTTAACTTTCTGCTTACTGCTTTAACTTTCTGCGTTACTGCTTTAACACATATACTTAACATACCTTAAAGCAGTAAATCAGTCAAATCAATAGAGGTGTTACCTAACACCTAAGGGACTAGTTTTTGTTTTACGCTTTACTGCTTTAACTTCTGCTTTACTGCTTTAACTTTCTGCTTTACTGCTTTAACTTTCTGCTTTACTGCTTTAACTTTCTGCTTTACTGCTTTAACTCATATGTTTTACTGCTTTAACTCATATATTTATTAACATTATGGTTTTATTGTTGTTTTTAATACTTTTATTTATTATTTTTATTATTTTTATTAAAATTTTTAATTAACTTTAATCTATTTTTAGTATTTTATTTTAAACTTTTATTAATATATACTTTAGTGTTATTTACTTCATGCCTATTGTTATTATTTTTAGACACACATTCACTATACACTTTTATTTACTGTCGATGTTATGATACACCTTCACTATGGCATTTACATGTTACCCATAGACACTTACATTTACACTTATACACCCGCGGTCACACACACACACACACACACACACATACACACACACCACACACTTACACTTATACACACATTCACTATGACACTTATACTCACAATTCAATATGACACTGACATTACCATTAGACACTTACATTGTAACAACTTTTACTCACACACAGATTTACTTCATTTACACTTACCAACACACCACACACACAGATTTACGTACACTCACACAGATTTACTTACACACGCGGATTTACTAAGTATAAACGTATAACTCAAGAAAGAGTTTATGTTATGAATGAATTATGTACATTTTTATTAGCCATTCAAATCTAACTAAATTAATTTCAAAGTTTCTAAACTTCTATAATAAATCAATCATTACTTTTGAACAAAGAATTTATTATTAACTGGTTCAATACTTTTGCTTTATAAATTTTATAAACTATCAAGTTTTAAAATAACTTTTTACTTAAATAATTATGAAAATTTTATTTAAAAAATATATTTTACGGTACCTTAAAGCAATAAATCAGTAAAATCAGTAAGGTCAGCCCCTAGCACCCCTCTACACAAAGGCTATGCCACGTATATATGTTCTATTGACTTATATGCGTGTACATTATCTTAGCCATGTAAAAGTTAAAAATAACAAAAATACAGTCTTCTCTGCTTAACATACATGATATTTTTATGAAATCTTCTAAGTTCTTATTTAATTAAACAATTACTCAATCTTCGCTCGTTATTCGCTCGATGTTAACAAAAATATTTCAAAGTTTTTTAAATAATTCGGATTTTCCTTTATTATTATTATATCATTATTATCTCATTATTATCATCACGAGAAAACAAAACAACCCGCACTCCTTACAGATTCGAAACTGACCTATCTGTATATATAAAATTGTGTTAAAAATAACTACTTTAGGCCGTAAAATAGGATAATCCTGTTGTATCCGGGCCGATTAGAACCTAATTCCAGGTCAAAACTATATTTCAAAACTGACCTTTTCTGTAAAATGTGGTGCACTAGCTACGTTATGGCTAAATTTAGGCTTAAATTTAGGATAAGCCTTTTTGTAGGCATAACAAATAAATTAAAAAGTAGTTGATAATTTCTGGTACTAAACACAGACAATTCACTAGCAAATGTTAATTTTATTTTTTTTTACAAATTTTAATAGTCACAGGGTTTTTCAATGTTAGTATTAATGCTTTATTTTTCTAAATATCATTAAATGTTAATTACTTTATTTTCTTGGTAATTATGTGATAAATTTTAAGAAAACCGTTTCAGTTCTCAACTACCTAAAATCAAGCCGCATTCTCCTGATTGTAATTTGGTATTATTAAGGAGAACAAATATTGGAAATTTCATTAAAAAAAGTCAAGATTGAAGACACCCATAAAACAATTAATAAAATTCGCTTTTCTGCTTTTTGAAATTGCATTTTAATGAAACACATTATTTTTTCAAATGCTGAAAATACCGTTAAAAACTCAATTTTAAGATTTACCAAATAATTTCAAATGTTGAAATTTAGGAAAAATCGTACACGTTTTAAGAGCTTCATCACATTTGATAAATATGGCTGAACTTTAATATAAAAGGTAAATAAGAAGTTGAAAATTTTTTATTTAAAAGGTTTTTCACAACTAATTAAAATTATTTTGCATCTAAAAACAAAAAGTGAAAAAATCATAAAAAACGTCAACTTATAAACACATAAAAAATATTAATAAATCCTGGTTAATTCGTTTTTAAATCATTTCTTCAAACACATGTATTGTATTTCATATGGTGAACTTTCATTAAAAACTTCAATTTTGGATTTTGGCTGTATACTACACATCTTGATACACATAACTCACCATTGTAGGTCTCAATTTTGCAAATGTGAAAATCCAATATTATCAATGTGTCACCTTGTATAAGTAATTTTTTATTAAACAGATTCACAACTAAAGAAATTATTGGTATAGGTTACAAATATTGAAATTTTCATTAAAAAACGTCAATTTATAGAGCCACTTAAAACTTTGAGAAATTGCTTTTCTGAATATTTAAATTGTATTTCAACGAACCATATTATTTTTCAAATGCTGAGAAATACGCGTTAACAACTCAATTAGGAGAATACCAAATAATCAAAAATGCCTGAAATTAGGAAAATCGTACTTTTATGAGTTCTAAATTTGGGTCAATCGTGAAAATTTTAAGAGAAATTCTTATTTTTTGAATTTTAAATTGTTTATTTCAACACCATATAATATTAATTTAATATTTGGTATATTAAAAACAAATATTCTGATTATTCCAATAATATAAGAGTCGTCAATTTAAAGAACACCTAAAACTTATTAATAGATTTCGCCTTTTTTTCTGCTTTTGAAATTGCATTTCCATGAAACGCATTATTTTTCAAATGCTGAAAATAACCGTTTTACAACCTCAATTTTAAGATTTACCAATTAATTTCCAAAATGTTGAAATTTAGGAAAAATCGTAACTTTGAAAAGCTTAAACTTGTAATGTGAAACTTTGAGAGAAATTGCTTCATTTCTTTGAATTTAAAGTGTTTTTGTTATTTATAAACACGGGGTTTTCACAACTAAGTTTTGAAATATTGTGGGTCGATTATAAAAGCAAAAATTGGAAATTTTCATTAGAAATCGGTCAATTTAAGGTCATTGTCAATAAATAGTTAATATTAAATTCACTTTTCGTGCTTTGTTGAGAATTGCATTTCTGAAACATTTATTTTTTTCAAAAGCTGAAAGAGTACCGTCAAATAAACTCAATTTTAAGATTTGCCAAGTAATTTCAAATGTTGAAAATTTAGTGAAAATCGTATTGTTGTAAAAGTTCTAAATTTTGTAATGGTGAAATTTAAGAAAGCATAGCGTAAGTGGTTTAGAAGTTAAAATTATTTATTTAAGAGCATTAGAAATATAGAGAAATATTGTGGTAATAGAAAATACTAAATATTTGAAATTTCATTAAAAAACGTCAATTTAAGACACCTCAAAAAATTAAAAATTCACGTTTTCTGCTTTTTGAAAATTGCATTTCAATGAAACACATTATTTTTTTCAAATCTGTAAAATACCGTATAAAACTTCAATTTTAGAGGTAGTTATGCCAAATAATCTATATATGTTGTAAATTTAGAAAAATCGTGTTCTTTGTAAAGAGTTCTGGTAAAGTTGTGTAAAATGTGAGAAATTAAGAGAAATGGCGTATTTGTTAGAGAGTGTAATTATATTTTTGTTATTAATATTTTCGGTTTTTCACAACTAATGCAAATAAGTTTTGGATATAGGTTTAGGAGGGGCAGAGATATTTTGCCAGATTTTTCATATATAAATCTGTCAGATTTAAGACATCCTAAATCTTTATTTATTGGAACTTAAAACTTGTTCTGCTTTTTGTAAATTGGGCAATTTCAATGAATACACATATTTTTGTTGCAAATTGTCTGTATAGAATACTCGTGTTAGAATATATCTTTCAATAGGATTTACCAAATAGGTGGTTCAATATTGTTGATTTAATGGTTTAGTTTTAAAAATCGTACTTTAAGAGTGCTATAAATTTGTATGTGAAAATTTAAGAAAAAGGGCAATTTTTAAAGGTTAAAATTTTTTATTAAAACAGGTTTTCACAAACTAATTGAAATATTGTGTGTATATATAAAATCAATATTGAAAATTTTCATTAAAATAACGTCAATTAAGACACCTAAAACTAATTAATAAATTCGCTTTTTTGGTTTTGTTTTTGTAATATGTATTTCAGATGAAACCACCGGTTACTTTTCAAATGCTGAGAAATAGCGCGTGTAAAAACTCAATTTTTAAAGAATTTACCCAATTAACTTGTCCAAATGTTGAAATTTTAGGAAAATCCGTACTTTTAAGATGTCTAATTCTGGTATGTGAAATTTAAGAAATAGCATAATTTAGAATGTTAAAATTTTTTTTAAAACAAGGCTTTTCACAACTAATGAAAATATTTGGTTAATATAAAAACAAATATTGTAAATTTTCTTAAAATACGTCAATTTTAAGACCACCTAAGACTATTATAAATTCACTTTTCTGCTTTTTTGAAATATGCATTTCAATGAAACACATTATTTGTTTAAATGCTGGAAAATATCCGTAAAAACTCAATTTAAGATTTACAAAATGTAATTTCAAATGTTTGAAATTTAGGAAAATCTAATGAAATATTTGGGTATATTATAAATACAAATGATTGAAATTTCATGTAATAAAACGTCTAACTTTAGAGATGCATCCTGAAAGCTATTTAATGATTATTTCAACTTGTTCTGCCATTTCAATGAATGGAATTGCAAATGAAACATAATTTTAATTTTTCACAATGCTGAAAAACGTTAAAAAACTCAATTTTAGATTTACACAAATAATTTCAAATGTTGAAATTTAGGGAAAATCGTACTTTTAGAAAGTTCTAAAATTTTGTAATGTGAAATTTTAAGAAAAAAGCGTAATTTTGAATGTTAAGTAGTCCTATTAAAATAAGGGTATGTTCATTAGAAAATAACTAATGACATTTGCTGGTAGGAAAAGCAAATATGATATTTTACTTCAGCGTCTCTCAATTTAAGATCACCGTAAAACTATTAATGAAGATTTCACTGTGTTCTGCTTTTTGAAAATTTCGCATTTTCAGATTGAAGACGACGAGTGTGGAGTTTTGTTCAAATGCTGAAAAGACGCGTAAAAACTGCAATTGTTAAAGTTTTACCAAATTATTTTCCAAAATGTTGAAATTAGGAAAAATCGTCACGTTTTTATAAGTGCTATCGAATTGTAATGTGAAATGTTGAAGCAAAGCGTAATTTTAGAAGTTAAATTTTTTTATTAAACAGGTTTTCCCACTACTAATGGAAATATTTGGTATATAAAAAACGAAATATTGAAATTTTCCATTATAAAAAACGTCAAATTTAAAGAACAACCTAAACTATTAATAATTCACTTTTCTGCTTTTGAAATTCAATTTCAATGAAACACATTATTTTTTTCAATACTGAAAATACGCCGTTGAAAACTCATTTAAGATTTACCAAATATTGTTTTTTTCAAATGTTTGAAATTTAGGAAAAATCTTATCTTTTTTAAGAGTTCCGTAATTTGTAATGTGAGGTAAATGTTATTAGAAGAGAGCGTAATTTTAGTAGAGTTAATATTTATTTGTTGTGTAATTAAAACATGGTGTGTTACAACTTAATGAAGATATTTGGGATATTAAAAACAAATATTGAAATTTCTTAAAAACTGGTCAATTTAAGCACACCTACAAACTAGGTTAATAATTACACTTTTTCGTGCCTGTGTTGAAATGCATTTTAATGAAGTGAGCGGACATGTTGAATTTGTTTTTAAGACTGCTTTTGAAAAAATGAACCATAAAACTCATTTAAGATTTACCCAGATAATTTCAAATTGTTGAAAACTTAGGAAAATCGGTTAGCTTTTTAAGAGTGTCTATAATTTGTTAAATGTGGAAATTAATTATTGAAATATCAGCTGTAATTTTATGGAATGTTAGAAGTTTTTTATTAAAACGGTTTTCACAACTAATGAAATATGTGGTTTATTAGATAAACAATATATGAAATTTTCATTTAAAAAACAGTCAATTTTAAGGATCTAACGGATGAATTAAATTCTGGCTTTTTTCTGCTTGTTTAAATTGCATTTCAATGAAACTACATTATTTTGTTTTTTCATTAATGGAGAATGGAAAACCTGTTAAAAACTCAATTTTAAGATTTACGACAAATAATTTCAAATGTTGAAGTTAGGAAAAAATCGTACTTAAGAGTTTCATCATTTGTAATGTGAAACGATGTTTAATGAAGAAACGTAATTTTAGAAATTAAATTTTTTTTATTAAAAACAGGTTTTCAGCAACTAATGAAATATTGGATATATAAAACACAGATATTGAATATTTCATTAAAAAAGTCAATCTAAGAACACCGGTTAAAATATTAATAAATCACACTTTCTGCTTTTTGAATATTGACATTTCATGAAACACATTATTTTTTCAAAGTGATGAAAATCAGATCCGTTAAAGAACTCAATTTTAAGTTTACCAAATAGATGTTCAAATGTTGAATATTTAGGAAGAATCGTTTTTTTTGAAGTAGTTTCTTAAATTTTGGAGATTGAGAAATTTAAAAAATAAACGTAGATTTTTTAGAAGTTTAATGAATTTTGTATTAAAACGAGGTTTTCTCACAACTAAATGAAATATTTCGGTATATAAAAACAAATATTTGAGTTTCTTAAAAAAAACGTTCCAATTTAAGACACTCTTATTAATACATTTTTAAGTAAAATGTCGCTTTTTCTGCTGTTTGTAAAATTGTAGGTTTCTGATGAATACACATTATTATTTTTCAAATGCTTGAATTATAGCCGGTGGGTTAAGGATAGGACTGTGGTGGTTTGTTCAATTTAATGAGTTTACCGGTGGAAAGTAATGGTCAATCTGTTTGAAATTGTAGGAAAGAATCGTACTGTTTATAAGAGTGGTCTAATTTGTAATGTGAAAGATTTAAATGAAAGAGAGCGTTAATTTTAGAAAGGTTATAGGAATTGTTTGTTATTAAAACTAACGTAGATGTGGAAATATGGTTGGTATAATAGAAAGCAGAGGATTAGTTGAGATTTTTGTTGGGAATGAATGTTTCATTTTTGAAAATCGTCCAATTTGAATGACGAGGCCTTTAATGATTAGCTTATTATATGAAAATCTAGCTTTGTCAGCTTTTGTGTTAATTGCATTTTTCAATGAGGAACATCATTATTTTTTTTCAAATTGCTGAGTAATTTTACCGGTGTAAAGTTAAACGTCAATTTTAAGATTTTTTAACGCGTTTAAGAGTAATTTAGATATGTTGAATATTTAGGTAAAAATCGTACTTGTTAAGAGTTCTAAATTTGTAATGTGAAAATTTAGAAAAAGCTTCGTAATTTTAGAAGTTAAATATTTTTTATTAAGAAATTCACTGACATTACTTGTGAAATATTTTGGTAGTTGTAAAAATTAAATTATTGGAAAATTTCATTATAAAAACGTCAATTTAAGCATGGTTTTCACCTAAAGTTATTAATAAATTCGCTTTTCTTGCTTTGAATTGTATCTCAAATGAAGACATCATTTTTTTTTTCGAAATGCTGAAATACCGTTGAAAACTCAATTTTAAGATTACCAAATATTTCAAATTGTTGAAATTTAGGAAAAATCGTACTTATAAGAGTTCTAAATTTGTAATGTGAAAATTTAAAAAAAAAAGCGTAATTTTAGAAGTTAAATTTTTGTGTTAAAACAGGTTTTCACAACTAATGAAATATTTGGTATATAAAAACAAATATTGAAATTTTATTAAAAAACGTCAATTTAAGACATCTAAAACTATTAATAAATTCACTTTTCAGCTTTTTTAAATTGCATCAATGAAACACATTATTTTTCAAATGCTGAAAATACCTGTTAAAAACTCAATTTAAGAATTAGTAAATAATTTCAATGTTTTAAATGCAAATGCTCTTCATTTAAGAAGTTCGTAGGAATCTTGTAATGTGAAAAATAAAGAAAAAGCGTACATTTAGAAGTTTAATATTTTTTTCTTAAGAAGTTTTCGCAATTAAGCTACTTTTAGTATATGAAAAAGAGAAATATTCATGCATGTCGTTAAAAAACGGGGTCAAGTTTAAGACATCCTAAAGACTCATTAATAATATTCCGGCTTTTCTGCCTTGGTTTGAAAATTGCATTTCAATGAAACGCACATTATTTTTTCAAGAATGTTGAAAATACCGTTTATAATTTTACAATAGCGAGGAACCAAATAAACCTTAAATATCTTGGCAGTTTAGAATATTACACTTTGAAGAGAAAATAAATTTGGTTTAATGTGAAAGATTTCTGCGAGTTAAGCGGTAATTTAGAGAGTTTTAAATTTTTAATTAGAATTGAAAGTGTAGCAATATGTTAATATTTGTGAAATATTTTTGGGTTAAGTGGTTTGGGGGAAAAATACAAAATGTTGTAAGATTTCCTTAAAAGAACGTTCAATTTAAGACTGCCCCTTAAACTACTTACGACTTCTCACTTTCTCTTCTTTTGTGAAATACTTCCTAAGAATAGGATTTGATTTTTCCTTCTGCTTTTTTTACTGGTTATTAACTCAATTTAAAGAAGTTTACCTAAATAAATGTTCAAAATGTTGAATATTTTAGGGAAATGCGGTACTTTAAAGAGTTCTAAATTTTGTAATGTGAAAATTTAACGAAAAAGCGAAGTTTTAGAAGTTAAAATTTTTTTATTAAAACCAGATGTTTTCACAACTAATGAATATTTGGTAATATATAAACATAATATTGAATTTCTATTTAAAAAACGTTCATTTAAGGAC
Source organism: Trachelipus rathkii (assembly GCA_015478945.1). Taxonomy (NCBI): domain Eukaryota; kingdom Metazoa; phylum Arthropoda; class Malacostraca; order Isopoda; family Trachelipodidae; genus Trachelipus; species Trachelipus rathkii. The sequence continues at coordinate 22,159 of JABUQX010025346.1, read as the reverse complement.
AGCCGGTAAAACTATTTAATAAATTCGCTTTTCGTGCTTCTTGTGAAATTGTGATGTGTCAACTGAAGCACTTATTTTTTTCAAATGCCTGTGGGAAATACCTGTTAAAAACTCATTTTTAAGATTTTTTAACGGAATTAATTTCAGAAATGTTGAAATTTAGAAGAAAATGCGTTAAGTTCTTTAACAGTTCCTAGAGATTGCAGATGTGAAAATTTGTAAGATAAAAGCGTAATTAGAAGTTAAAATTTTTTTATTAAATACAGGTTTTTTTCATGCAACGTAAGAGAAATAATGTGTAATATAAAAAAACAAATATTGAAATTTTCATTAAAAAACGGTCAATTTAAGAACAACACCAAAAACTATATATAATTCGCTTTTCTGCTTCTTGAAATTTTTACATCATATAACACCATGTTTTTTTTAAAATGCTTAAAATAGGTTTTAGCCGTAGAAAAACACTCAGATTGTTAAAGTAGTTTACCGTGAAAAAATTTCAAATGTTCTAAATTTAGGAAAAATCGTACTTTTTAAGAGTTCTAAATTTGTAATTGTGAAATTTATTATGAAAATACTCAAGAATTTAGTAAATTTTGTTTATTAAAACAGGTTTTCACTAACTAATGATTGTATTTGGTATATAAAATTGCAATTATTGGAATGTTCATTAAAAAGACGGTCATTTAAGACACTTATAAATATTAAATAAATTTCGCTTCAACTGTTTTTGGAAATTGCATTTCAATGAAACCATTATTTTTTCAAATGCTGGAAGTACCGTTAATAACTCAAGGTTTTAAAGAATTTACCAAGAATATTCATAGAATGTGCTTCGTATAGTCCAGTAAAAATCGCACTGTTTTAAAAGTTCTAAATTGCAATGTGAAAATTTAAGAAGAAAGCGTAATTGTAGAAGTTAAATTTTTTATTAAACAGGTTTCACAACTAAAGAAATATTGGGTATATAAAACTAAATATGAGAATTTCATTAAAAAACTCCAATTTAAAATCACCTAAAACCTAATTAATCAAATTCGCGTTTTCTGCTTTGAATTGCTTCCAATGAAACACAATTATTTTTGTTCAAATGTTGAAAATACGTTAAAAAGCGTCATTTTTAAGATTTTACTCGCAATATGTTGTCAAATGTTGAAATTTAGGAAATATATCGGTTTATCGTGTTTTAGAGTTAGTTTGTAAATTCCCGTCATCGTAGTAAAGTGTCATAAGTACGATGTTAAATTTTTATTAAAAAAAGGGTTTTCAGCAGATTAATTGTAATATATTCTGGTAATATAATATCTAAATTATTGAAATATTGTCATTAAGAAACGTCAATCTAAGAATTACACGGGGAAGAGACGTTGGTATTAATAAATTTCGCTTCTCTGCTTTTTTGAAATTGCAATTTTAATGTAAACACATTATTTTTCAAAATGCTGAAAAACCTGTTAAAAACTCAATTTAAAGGTTTAATTTCAAATGTTGAAATTAGGGAAAATCGTACTTTTTAAGAGTTCTAAATTTTGTAAAATGTGAAAATTTAAGCAAAGCGTAATTTTATTTGATGAAGTTAAAGAATTTTTTATTAAAAGAGGTTTTCACAACTAATGAAATATTTGGTATATAAAACAATATTGAAAATTTCATTAAAAACGTCGATATTTTAAGGACAGTTTTTTGTTGTTCCGTCATAAACTGTTTAATGTAAATTCCGCTGTTCTGTCTTTTTTGAAATTGTGCAGTTTCAATGTTGAAAGCAGGAGTGCATCTATTTTTCACAATGCTGAAAATACCGGTTAAAACTCTCAAATCTTTAAAGATTTAAATAAATATATTTCAAATGTTTGAAGATGTTAGGGAAAAGGATCGTAACTTCTGTAAGAGTTTCTAAATGTGTGTATTTGGTGAAAGATTTAAGTATAAAATAGGCTCGTAGATTTTTTAGATTAGTTTAAATTCTTTTATGAATATTGTTTGATTTTTTCACACTAATTGAAATTATTTTGTGGAACATATAAAAAAAAAAAATTTGAAATTTCATTAAAAAACGTCAATTTAAAACACTTAAAACTAGTTAAATAAATTCGCTTTTTCTGCCCTTTTTGGAACTTTGCATTTCAATGAAACAGCATTTATGTGGTTTTTCAAAATGCTGAAAATCCCGTTTAGCACTGGGCTATATTTTAAGAATTGACTAAGAGTAGATTGGTGCGAAGCGGTGGGAATGATTTAGGAAAAATCGTACTTTTTAAGAGTTCTAAATTTGTAATTGAAAAATTTAATGAAAAAAGCGTAGATTTAGAAGTTAAAAGTTTTTATTAATAACAGTTTTCTAAATTAGCTCCTGGTGTTATCCTCAGGCATATAATAAATCAAATAAATTGAAATTTCATTAAAAAACTTGTCAATTTAAGACAGCCTAGAAGACATTAATTAAAGTTGCGCTTTTCTGCCTTTTTGAGAGATGTGCATTTCAATGAAACACATTATTTTTTCAAATGCTGAAATACATCGGGTTAAAAACTCAATTTTAAGAGTTTACCAAATAATTTAAATGTTGAAATTTAGAAAAAATCGTTCTTTTAAGATTAAAAAACTGTAATGTGAAAATTTAAGAAAAAGCGTAATTTTAGAAGTTAAGATTTTTTATTAAAACAGGTTTTCACAACTAATGAAATATTTGGTATAGAAAAACAAATATTGAAATTTCCGTTAAAAACGCAATTTTAATATACTACTCTCTAAAAGCTGAGGTAAAAATTCGCTTTCTGTTTTGTTTTGGGTTGGTGAATGGTGTTATTTCAATGTTAATACTTTATTATTTTTTTTCAAATGCTTAAAATTACCTGTTAATAACTCATTGAAGATTTTACCAAAAAATTTTCAACGATGTTGAAGATTTAGGAAATAAATCGTACTTTTATCCAGAGTTCTCTATAATTTGTAAGGTGAAAATTTAAGAAAAAGCGGTAATTTTAGAAGTTGAAGTTAAAATTTTGTATTAAAACATGTTTTCACTATATCTTATATATATGGTTTGGTATATAAAAACAATGATTGAAATTTCATTAAAAGAACGTCAATTCATAGAACTTAGAATACTATTAATTATAATTCGCCTGTTTTCTTGCTTTTGAATTGGCATTTCAATGTAAAGACATTATCTTTCAATTATGCTGAAAGATAGCCGTTTAATAAGACTCATTTTAAGAATTTACCTGAAATAATTCAAATGCTGAAATTTAGGAAAAATGCGTACCTTTTAAGAGTTTCTAAAATTGCAAATGTGATAAATTAAGAAAGTATGAGCGTAATTTAGTGAGAGTTATTAAATTTTTATTTAAATTGATGAACAGGTTTTCACAACTAAAGAAATATTGTGGTGGTATAGTAAATTAAATTTAACAAATCATTGTTTGAAATTTCTTTAAATAAACGTCAATTGTTAAGAACACCTAAACTATTAAAGTAAATGGGTGCGCGTTTTCTGCTTTTTTTTGAATGCATTTCAAAATGAAACACATTATTTTTTCAAATGCTGAAAATACCGTTAAAAACTCAATTTTAAGATTTAACAAATAAATTCAAATGTTGAAATTTAAGAAAAATCGTACTTTTAAGAGTTCTAAATTTGTAATGTGAAAATTTAAGAAAAAGCGTAATTTTAGAAGTTAAATTTTATTAAAAAAGGTTTCACAGCTCACAACAATATTTGGTATATAAAACAAATATTGTTATATATTTCATTAAAAAACGTCAATTTAAAGACACCTAAAACTAATTAATAATTCTCTTCTCTGCTTTTGAAATTGCATATTTAATGAAACACATTATTGTGTGTTCAATGGCGGAAATTCCGTTAAAAAACACAAATAACAGATTTTACTCATTAATTATATTTCGAAATGGTTTGAAATTTTAGGGAAAATCGTACTTTTAAGAGTCTAAATTTGCAATGTGAAAATTTTAAGAATTAAGCAAATTTAGAATTAAAATTTGTTTTTATTAAAACAGGTTTTCACAACTAAATTTGTAATTATTTTTTATATAAAAACAAAATATTTGAAATTTCATGTAAAAAACGTCACATTTAAAGACACCCCTTAAAAAAAACTATTTTTTAACCTAAAGTTCGCTTTTCTGCTTTTTGAAATTGTATTTCATGAAACGCATTTTTTTTTTCAAATGCTGGAAAATACCGTTAAAAACTCAAATTTTAGATTTAACAAAATAATGTTTCATAATGTTGAAATTTAAAGAAAAATCGTACTTTTAAGAGATCTAATTTGTAAATTGTGAAATAATAATGACAACACGTAAATTTTAGAAATTAAAAGATTTCTTCCTAAGAAGGTCTTCTTCACAGGAAAATGAGAATATTGGTATATAACACAATATTGAAATTTCATGTAATAAAACGTCATTTAAGACACTAAAACTATTAATAAATTCTCTTCTCTGCTTTTGAAATTGCAGTTTTATATAAACATTTCATGGGTAGTTTCTTTGCAAATGTTGAAAAATACCGGTTAAAACTCATCAAATTTTAAGATTTACCAAATAATTTCAAATGTTGAAATTTAGGAAAAATCGTACTTTTAAGAGTTCTAAATTTGTAATGTGAAAATTTAAGAAAAAGCGTAATTTTAGAAGTTAAATTTTTTAATAAAAAAGGTGTTTACACAGCTCATGAGAAATCCCGTATATAAAAAAAAATATTTAAATTTCATTAAAAAACGGGTCACATTTATAGACACCTAAAACCTATTAACAAATTCGGCTTTTCTCTGCTTTTTGAATTGTATTTCAATGAAACAGATTAAATACATTTTTTTTCAAATGCTGAATAATATCCGTTAAAGAGACTCAATTTAAGATTTCGCCAAGTAATTTCAAATGTATATAATTCAGTGAAAAATCGTACTTTTAAGAGTCAAATTCGTAATGTGAAAACTTAAGAAAAAATAAGCGTAACTTTAGAAGTTAAAATTGTTTTATTAAAACATGGTTTCGCACTTAATGAAATATTTGGGTATATAAAATACCAAATATTTGAAAATTTCATTAAATTACGTCAATTTAAGACACCAAAACTAAATTAATAAATTTTCGCTTTTACGCTTCAGAAAATTGCATATCAAGTAAACCACAATACTTTTTTTCATAATGATTAGTTTTTCTATAAGACGGTTGTAAATTTAATTTTGAACATTTCGCGACCCAGTTGCAAAATGTCTGCACATTTAGCGACAAAATTCGTACTTTAAAGAGATCTAGCAATTTGTAAGTGAACATTTAAGATAAGCGTAATTTTAGAAGTTAAATTTTTTATTAATAAAAAGTTTTCACAACTAATGAAATATTTGGGTATAAAATCAAATATTGAAATTCCTTAAAAACGTCAATTTAAGACGCCCAAAACTATTAAATTAGAAAATTCTCTTCTCTGCTTTTGAAATTGCATTTTAATGAAGACACTTTCTTTCCTAAAATGCGGAACTTGAGGGGAAAGACTCAACTTACAAGATTTGTCAAAGAAAATATTTTCAAAATGTTTAAAAATTGTCAGGGAAGATCGTACTTTATAGAGTTCTAAATTTGTAATGGTAGAAAATTATAGCAAAAGCGTAATTTAGAGCCTAATATTTTTCAATTAACACAGGTTTTCACAACTAATGAGTCATCCGATCTAGGTATTTACAATATTGAAATTTCATTAAAAAAACGTCAATTTAAGACACCTAAAACTATTAAATAAATTCACTTCCCTGCTTTTTCAAATTGGATTTCGATGAAACACATTATTTTTTCAAATGCTGAAAATACCGTTAAAAACTCAAGCTTTTTGAAATTTACCAAATAATTTCAAATGTTGAAAATTTATAAAAATCGGTATACTGTTTAAGAGTTCTAAATTTGCAATGTGAAAATTAAGAAAAAAGCGTATTTTAGAAGTAAAATTTTTTATTAAAGACAGGTGTTTTCACAACTAAAGAATGATGTGGAAAAGAATTAGCATTTTCAGAAATTGGAAAATTTCATTAAAAAACGTCAAATTAAGACACCTAAAACATATTATAATTTCGCTTTTCTGCCTTTTCAAATTGTATTTTTAATGAAACACATCATTTTTTTCAAATGCTTAAAAATCCGTTTAAAAACTCAATTTTAAGATTTACCAAATAAATTTCAAATAAATGTTTAAATTTAGAAAAATCGTACTTTTAAGAGTTCTAAATTTGTAATGTGAAAATTTAAGAAAAAGGGCGTAATTTTAGAAGTTAAATTTTTTATTAAAAAAGGTTTGTTCCACAACTAATGAAATATTGGTATATAAAAACAATTATTCAAAAATTTCATTAAAAACCGTCAATTTAAAAGGACACTTAAAACTATTATTAAATTTACTTAAATTCTCCTGCTTTTTGAAATTGCATTTCAATGAAACACATTATTTCTTTCAAATGCTGAAAAATACCGTTAAAAACTCATTTTTAAGAATAACCAAATAATTTTCAAATGTTGAAATTAGGAAAAATCGTACTTTTAAAGAGTTCTAAATTTGCAAAATGTGAAATATATTTAAGAAAAAGCGAATTTAGGAAGTTAAAATTGTTTTTATTAGAAACAGGTTTGTCGGTACAACGTAAAGAAAGTAGGTGTGTTGTGAGTTTGTATGAATGTTTAACGATAGACTATTTGAGATATTTTCTATTAAAAATACGTTCGAAAGTTTTAGACCCGCTACTCTATAAGACTATTAATTATAGGATTCGCTTTTGCTGCGCTTTTTTGAAATTGCAGTATTGGATCTAATTGTGAATAGCACAATTATTTTCTTTTTCAATATGTGAATATAGCCGTTAGAGTATTAACTCGATTTTTTATATGAGTTTGTTAGTGTCGCTAAGAATAATTGGCAAAGTGTTGAAATTTTAGGAAACATCGTACTTTTAGAGATCTAAATTTGTAATTGTGAAAATTTAAGGAAAAAAGCGTAATTTTTGAAGTTAAATTTTTATTAAAATAAGGTTTTAAAGTGTTGAAATAAATTGGTATATAAAAACAAATATTGAAAATTTCATTTAAAAAAAATCGTCAATTTAAGACCGACCTATAAAACTATATAAAATTCTCTTTTCTGCTTTTTGAAATTGCATTTCAATGAAACACATTATTTTTTCAAATGCTGAAAATACCGTTAAAAACTCAATTTTAAGATTTAACAAATAATTTCAAATGTTGAAATTTTAGGAGAAAATCCGTACTTTTAAGAGTTCTAAATTTGTAATTGGTGAATAATTTTAAGCAAAAGGCTGTAATTTTTTAGAAGTTAGAATTTGTATAAAAGGTTAGGTTTTCACAATCTAATGAATATTTGGGTATATAAGAAACCAAATATTGAAATTTTCATTAAAAAACGTCAATGTTAAGACACCTAAACTATTAATAAAATCGCATTTTCTGCTTTTTGAAATTGCATTTCAATGAAACACATTATTTTTTCAAATGCTGAAAATACCGTTAAAAACTCAATTTTAAGATTTAATAAATAATTTCAAATGTTGAAATTTAGGAAAAATCGTACTTTTAAGAGTTCTAAATTTGTAATGTGAAAATTTAAGAAAAAGCGTAATTTTAGAAGTTAAAATTTTTTTATTAAAACATTTTTTCACAACTAATGAAATATTTGGTATATAAAAACAAATATTGAAATTTCATTAAAAAACGTCAATTTAAGACACCTAAAACTATTAATAAATTGGCTTTTCTGCTTTTTGAAATTGCATTTCAATGAAACACATTATTTTTTCAAATGCTGAAAATACCGTTAAAAACTCAATTTTAAAGAATTTACAACAAATGAAATTTCAAATGTTGAAATTTAGGAAAAATCGTACTTTTAAGAGTTCTAAATTTGTAATGTGAAAATTTAAGAAAAAGCGTAATTTTAGAAGTTAAATTTTTTTATTAAAACAGGTTTTCACAACTAATGAAATATTTGGTATATAAAAACAAATATTGAAATTTCATTAAAAAACGTCAATTTAAGACACCTAAAACTATTAATAAATTCGCAATTTCTGCTTTTTTGAAATTGCAATTTCATTGAAACACATTATTTTTCAAATGCTGAATAATACCGTTAGGGAAATTCATTTTAAATTTACCAAATAATTTCAAATGTGAAATTTAGGAAAAATCGTACTTTTAAGAGTTCCTAAATTTGTAATGTAAAATTTAAGAAAGCGTAATTTAGAAGTTAAATTTTTTTAATTAAAACAGGTTGTTCACATCTAAAGAAATACTGTGGTATATAAACAACAAATATTGAAATTTCATTAAAAAACGTCAATTTTAAGACACCCTAAAACTAATTAATAAATTCGCTTTTCTGCTTTTTTTGAAAATTGTATTTCCATGAAACACATTTTTTTTCAAATGCTGAAATACCGTTAAAAACTCATTTTAAGATTTACAAAATACTTTCAAATGTTTGAAATTTAGGCAAAAATCGTACTTTTAAAGAGTTTCTAAATTTGTAATGTGGAAAAATTAAGAAAAAGCGTAATTTAGAAGTTAAGATTTTTTTATTAAAACAGGTTTTTTACAACTAAAGAATATTTGTAAAAAAACAAAAAATGAAATTTCATTAAAAACGTCATTTCAAGACACCTAAAACTATTAATCAAATCACTTTTCTGCTTTTTTGAAATTGCAATTTCAATGAAGACACATTATTTTTTTCAAATGCTGAAAATATACCGTTATATAACCTGGTTGTCAATTTGTTACAGATTACCTTGAATAATACTCTTCAAAATGTTTAATTATATTCAGTTTTTTTTGGGAAATAATCGTAAATTTTATAATCTTATCTTAAATTTTGTGAATCTTTTTAATTTAAGAAAATGCGTAACTTTAGAAGTTAAAATTTTTTAGTAAAACAAGGTTTTTCGCAATTCACTGTTTATAGTTTAGTATAGTAAGCTCCGTGCAAATTATTGAAGATTTTATTCATTTAAAACACTTTGTCATGTGGGTGAAGAATTCAGTCCTAATAACGATTAGTATTATTGAATTTCCGCCTTTTTTCTCTGCCTTATATGAAGATTGTCATTAGCATGTTCAATTGAATACTTCTTGGCACGGTGGTGGTAGTTGGTTTTTTTTATTTTTTCATAATGCTTTTGAAGATATAGCTAATGCATGGTTTGTTTTTTAAGAAATTTCATTTATTTAGTTACTTTTATCATATCCAATATTTCAATTAGACATAGTGAAAACCCTTTTTTAAATTAAAATCATAATGAGAGATGAGAAAAGTAGATTTGAAGACAATTCTCATTTAATTGGTTCCTCTACTACTATTGTTGAAATAAGAGTGAAATAATTCCGAGTCACTAACACTTATTTAAAGAGATCTAATTGGAATCGTGCGTAAAAATTTAGAAAAAGCAGGAATTTCGCAATTTTAACTTGTTTATCTATAACAAAAATCGCTTCTCACAGCATAATAATATGAATCAATATTTAGTCAGTGAATAAAAGCATTTGAAATTATTAAATAATTGTAATTATCATTATAGAAAAACGTCAAATTTGATAAGAACCCCTAAAACTAATTAATATATCTTTCGCGTAAAATTTGAGTTCGTGTGGGGTGGTGGGTTTTTTGTTTGTTGTATTTTTGTTTGTATTTGTGTTATTTTTTTATTTTTCCTGGGGTTCTTTTGTCTTTTTTACTAAATTTGTTATTTCTCATCTCTTTTTAACTAATAAATATTTATAATTCAATTTTCATATTGAATTTGATTTTTTGTCTTTTGTTTCTTTTTTTTCTTCTTTGTTTGTTCTTTGTCTTCTTTCTGTAGATTTTGCATTGTGTTGTGGTTGTGGTGGGATGGTCGTGGTTTGGGGTGGGGTGTTTGTTTTTCTAGTTTTTGTTAGTTTTTTTGTTGGTGTTTATTGTAGGTGTGTTTGGTTGTATTTAAAATAATGTTAAGAATGCTATTTATGAGTGTTGATTTGGAAGTTTTGTATTTTATTTGGTGTTGGATTTTAGGAAGATGAGTATGTGGTGGGTGAGAAGTTGTTAGGGGAGTGGTGAGAGGTTAGTTTTAAGTGTGGTTTATATGAGGGTAGAGCATTTATTATGTGTGTGAGACCAAAAATAAGAATTTTTTTGAGTGTGTTTCTTTTTTTTCGTGAGTTTGTATTTATATGGCTTGTTTCTGTTTTGTTTGGTGAAGGTGTGAGATTTTTGTATACTTTTGGGGGTGTGGGTGGGGGTGCGAGGGTTTATCTGTGTTGTAGAGTGTGTGGTGAGTGGGTTTAGGTTGTGTGTGGTGGAGGTAATGTTGTTATTGTGTAACTATTGTGAGTGTGTTTTTGTATTGGGGTGTGTGCGAGGTTGGAGTTCTGTGTGGTGGCTTTTGTTTATTTGTGTTTTTTTCTTGTTTATTTATTGTGTTATTGTTGCGCGTGCTATTTTTTCCGTTTTTTCTTTTTTTTTTTTGTTTTTTTTTGGGTCTCATTTAGTTGTTGTGTGGTTGGGGTGGGGTTTGGTTTTTTTTGGTTTGGGGAGGGGGTTTTGGGGGTTTTGGTGTGGGGTTGTTGGTGTTGGGGGGGGGGTGTTTGGGTTTTTGTTTTTGGAGTGTGTGTTTTTGTGTTGTTGTGGGGGGTGTTTTTTGTGTTTGTGTTGGTGGGTGTTTTTTGGTGTGGGTGGTGGTGTTGTTTGTGGTGATTTTTATTATGTGGTTTTGGGTTGTTGTTGTATATAATATATCTTCATTTATTTGTAGATTTAATTTATGCGCGAGAGTTCATCATTTTGATTATACTAGGAATACTATATATATCTTCTATTGTAAATTCATGATTTAAAATTCATAAATCTGAATTGTCCGATGTATATTGTATTTGTGTAAGTGTTTGTTGTTTGCTGTAATGTAGTTTGATTCTTTGTTGTGTGTTGTTGTAGAGTTTGTTAAGTAGTTTTTGTCGCGAATATTTTGTTTGTTTTATGAGGAGTATGTGTTTGGTTGCGCAAATATTTCGATTATATTTTGTGCGTAAAGTACCTGTGTGTGTGTAGCGTGAGAGAGATTGTGTGAGACGTGTGCGTAGAGAGTTACGGCGTTTTTTTGTTGTTGTTCTTTTTTGTTAAGAGTATTGTTTTTAACGGATTACATTGGTTTTTGAAGTTTTAAGAGACTGCTTGAGAATTATTAGCGTAGTTTTCTGTATTATTAAGGTGTTGTAATGTTTGTTTGAGTGCATGTTATGACAGTGAGGGTTATGGGTGGGTAATGGGTGGGGTTTGGGGTCTAATACTTTGTATTGTTATTTTAGTCCTGTAAAGTCTATAACTTCAATTACACATATGTAGAACCGACATATATTTTCAAATATGGGTGTAGAGAAGTGGTGATGATGTAAATCATTACTTATGGAATTATGTGTGAGAGAGTGTGTGTTAATTATTGTTGTATTATATACTATCTATATAGATGCATTATATTCATATTTTAGAAATAATATAAAACTATTTTAAATTAATATATTAACATTAGTTTTTCAATCTGAGAGTGATTGGCGTTGAATGTGTGTGATTAATTTTTTCTTCAAGAGTGGTTTTGTGTATTGAGTTTGTGTAGGGCTGTGTTTTTTTGTAAGATTAGTGTGAGAGAGAGAGAAACTATAATATTGAATGCAATTTGTCTATTTTGATTTATATATAAAGCGTTCTATATTTTTAGAGTACCTTAAGAACCTAATTAATTTATATATTTTTATTATTCACGCTGTTTCCGTGAAAGCTTTGAGTAGCGCTGAGAGATGTGTGTAGTTTCTATATATAATTATGCTATAAACAATTTAATCTTTTTCTAATATAGAAGTGTGACTGCGTGTAATGTAATTATAATTTCCGTGTGTTACACACACATCTACTAATTTATATTTAAGAGTATTAGAATAGGAAAAATAATTGTTCATAGATGTTGAAATTTGGTGAGGTAGTAAAATTATTTGCACGGATATCTAGAGAGAGTGACGTACTTTTAAGATTTGCTATTCCCTTTAATATGCGTGTATTACAGTGTTGAGATAAGTGATTTTATTATTATAACTTAAGTATGTTATTAAGAGATGAGTGTGTGAAGAGCGTGTGAATTGTGTGCGAGTCATTTGTGTGTTGATGTGATAAGAGAAAAAATGTTTTCTATTTGAGATACAGAGTTTTCTAATAGAAGAGCAGTGTATGGATATTTATTGCGTGATTATTATATATTGCTTTTTAGGTATTTATGAGTTTTTCACCGGATTTGACTGTGTAGGTCATTATAGATAATATTTTGGTTGAGCTTTAAATGATTGTAGTATAGTATGTGTTAGCGGTAAGTGATGTTATTGGGAATGGGATTGAGTGTTTCATATAAATTAAATCGTTTCTATGGTTATATTTACACACGCATACTTTCTTCTATAAACTAGTTAATTAGAGAAATTACGCTGTTTACATAGAACAATAATTAATACTGTGCGTAAAATTTTCGTCTTTTTCTCTTAAGGAGTTTTCGTACGATTTACCGGGGAGGAATGATTGTGGGAGAGTTACCTCTTAAAATTACGGATTTGTTTTTGTTTGGTCTATTATTTCACATTTGAATGATTTTAGGGTTGGTGTGTTGGTTTATATAATGCGTGGTTGAGAAGATTTGAGTTTCTTAATCGGTGATTTTCAGGCATTTGAAGAAAATGGAGGATGGTTGTTGGTGCTAGTGTTGAAATGCAGTATTGCCCGTGGGCCGGATTTTATAGTTTTCAGGTTTCTTTTGCTGTTGTTGTTAAATGTTTAATATTTTGTTGTTTTATGTGTGTGTGTGGTTTTTTTTTTATTGTACACCCTTTTTTAAATATATTTCTTTCATTTCCATTAAATTTTTTTTTTTTTTGTCCTTATTTTTTTGTTGTGTTTGAGTAATGTTTCCTTATTTGATTTAAGTTTTAAATTGACATCTAATTTAGAAAAATCCTAATTAATCAGTACGATTTTGTCCTAAAGAGTTTTAGTTGATTTCGTATATTTTTCTGTAAAGATTTAAAATTGAGTTTTTTGATTAAAGGTGATATTTCCTGTCGCATATTGAACAAACTAATCGTGTGGTTTAGGTGTGTAAGGGTTAGATGGGGGCAATTTTTCTAGAGAGGAGCAGATAGATAGCTGAAATGTGATTTAACTGTAATATTTAAGTGACGTCCTTAACAAAATGACGGTCTTTGTTTAGTTGAAAATTCAAATATTTTGTTTTTATATATCACACCAGTTAATATATTTCATTAGATGAGAAAACCTGTTTTAATAAAATGAGACTCTTTAACTTCTATAAACATCTACAGCTTCTTGCTTTTAATTGTCACATTTACGTCAAAAGTTAGGTGTGCTATGGTATATGTGAAATTTATGTAACTTCGATTATAATATGGGTTTGGGGAGGGGTGTTGCTTTAAGGTTGTGTTGTTCCTGAAGAAAAGAGGGCAGTTGTGCGAAAATCATTTTTGTTTTCGGTAAGTAGTGCGTTTTTGTTTTATGATTAACAGGTCTTTAAAATTGAGTTTTTTTAACGCTTGATCTTTCAGCATTGTAGGAAATAAAGTAAGTGTTTCATTTGGTATAGATAGGTCATTTTTCAAAAGACAGCAGTAAAGCGAAGATGTATTTTAATAGTGTTTGGTGTCTTTAACATTTGACGTTTTTTATGTAAGATTTCATATGATTTTTCGATTTTAATATACCAATATATTCATCTAGTTTGTGTGCAAACCTGTTTAATATCCAATAATTTTTAACTTCTATAATGTACGCTTTGTGCTTTATAATTTTTCATCATGATCAAATGTTTAGAACTCTAAAAGTAGAATTGGTCCCTAGAATGTTTTCCTAAGCATTTTGAAATTATTTTTGTTAAAATCGGCTTAACATTGATTGAAATTTTTGTCCTTTCTTAAAATGAGGATTCAATTGTATGTTTTTCATTATAATATTGCAAAGTTTGTACTGAAAAGCAGAGAAAGACGAAATTTTTAATTAAGATAGTTTCGGCTGTTAAATTATTTGACGTTTTAGTTTAGATGAAGTTACATATTTGTTTTTGATACTTATACCAGAAAGATAATCATGCGTTTAATTCTGTGATAAAACTCTTTCTGTAGTAAATAATTTAGACTGTCAAAAATTACGGTTTGCTTTTTCTTTAGCCAATTGTGATCAACAAGTTTACATGAATTTAGATTTTCTCTTTAAATAGTACAGTTAATATTTATTATCCTAAGATTAACGTCAAAACGATTGTTGCGTAATTTGTAGTTTGGTAAGTCTTAAAATTGAGTTTTAACCGGTATTTTTATTTCTTAAATCTTATTAATGAAAAAATATATGTGGATTATTTATTCATGTTGGATAATATTAGAAGACTACAAATTCAAAAGGCATGAAAAGTCGAAATTATTTTAATAGTTTAGGTCATTGTTTTTAAAAATTGTAAACAGCTTGTTTCAAGTTCTAATGTAAATTTCTAATATTTTGTTAAGGACTACTTATAACTTGATTATAGATAACAGCTTATGTAGAACTAATAACTACTTTTGCTTATGTTTCTTTCTGTCTGAAATTAACCTTTGTTTGAAATTGCATTTTTACAATGAGTAAACAGCGAAGTATACAGTTATGTTATTATTTATATATCAATTATTATTTTTTAATCTTTTTCTATAAATTACGTTCAATTATTGCTGTAATAAATATTATTCACATTGCGCCAAAACGTTTTAGATACTCTAATAAAGATAACCGACTTCTTTTCATGACCACTAATATTTTTAAGGAGCTATTTGTGAAAATTGTTATGTTGGTACAGTATCTTAGAATATCGGCTTGTTCTGTGTTAAACGAGAGGATTATTATTTCTATCATAACTCAGGCATTTCGATATGAAATTAGGATTGTGATTTTCACATTTGAATATAGGCCAGGGAATATATGTATGAATATTCAGATGGTAAGACATGGGCGATTTATTAAATTAAAGGTAGTGTTTTTAAGGTCTCGTTATATAAAAGGAAGAGTATTAGAATCGTTTTTGTTTATATTAAAATGAAGGGTTGTGTGCAATATAATTGTATTTAATATAGTCATCGTCAAAATAATATTAAGTCCCAATATAGAAGAGTGAAAAATTGACTGGTCTTTACTAACAAGAATTTGAATATTTCTAATTAGTAATTCTGTTTAGGAAGTTCCTGTTTATACTAAATTTTAACATTTTTATCAATGTTGTATTATCGTTAAAAAAGATAACGCATTTGTATAGTAATTTAAACATTTGAAATTTTTTGGTAAATTCTTAAAAATTGATTTTAACGGTATGTTTAAGCAGTTGAATTAAATAATAGTGTTGTTTTCATTCTAAGAAACAATTTAAAAAGCCATAAAAAAAGAGCGATAAAATACCGATCAAAAGTGTTATGGGTGTGGCTGTTTAAAGTTGACTGTATTTTTTATTGCAATTTTCAATTAATTTTGAGTGAATTTTATCATACAAATATTGTCTTTAGTTGTAGAATAACTTCTGATTAATTTAATAATTCCAAAATTATTTAAATAACATTCTTAAACAGCGTACTCGGAACTATTTTTTTTCTATAAAAGGTAACTACCAACCATTGGGTACAAATTTAAAGAAACAACTTGTTAAATATGAAAGTAGATAAAAGAATTTTTGTATGCCCTAATTCAAACCAAAATTTTTGTAATATTTACTGTTTGTAAAATCTTTTCTTTGAAAATGAGTTGTTTTGAGAGCTCGGTATATTTTCTACATTTTCAAAAAATAAATTGTGAATCTATGAAAAATACAATTTGTGCAAAAAGCAGAATACGCGAATTTACTTTATATAGTTTTAGGTGTCTTTAAATTGACGTTTTTTAATGGAATTTCAATATTTGGTTATTTAACTTTTTAAATAATTCAATTTAGTTGTGAAACCTGTTTAATAAAAAATTTTAACTTCTAAAATTACGCTGTTTGCTTAAATTTTGTTTCACATTACATATGTTAAACTTTAAGTAACGATTTTTTTCCCTAAATTTCGAACATATTGAAAATTATTTGGGTAAATTCTTTTAAATTGAGTGATTTAACGGTAAATTTTTCCGCATTTTGAAATAAAGTTAAGTGTGTTTCATTCAAAAAACTGGTCATTTCAAAAAAGCGAGAAGCTGAATTTATTTATAGTTTGGTGTTTAGTTGCAGGTCTTAAATATGGATAACGTATTTGCTTTGTATAAAGAATAAAGTAACCTTGTCAATTATGTTGTGTTATGAATGTACCTGAACATTACATACCTTCTATTAGTGTGAACAAATCCTTTTTTATGATATGAAAAATAAGTCTTTAATAAATTACGCTTCTTTAATCTCATTAAATTTTTTCAATAACATTATTCTCTTTAAGTTTTTAGACAAGTTTAAAAATAGATTTTGCCGTAAAAGTTCATGCTCTCTAATTATTTGCATAAATTCGGTCAAATTGGGTTTTTTAATCGTGATAGTGATAGAATTAAAATACAATTTGCGTGTAAAAGAATTACTTTAATTAGTGTGTTTACAGAATTGAAATGCAGTTAACTTCTTACAAAGGCATTTGGAATAGCGAATATTATTTAATTGAGTTTTTAGGTTCTTAATGATCGTTTTTGTACATATGAAATAAATGTATTATTATGAGATTTTATTTATACCCAATAGTAATCATTTAATAATGCAGAGCAGAGTTCTTTAAGTAAAATTTAATGTTTACACTTAAGTGTACGGCTTTTTTCTAAATATTCAACTTACAAAATTTAGAACTCGTTATAAAGTAGATTTTTTTCCTGAATTTAAACATTTGAAGGGGGATTTATTGGTATCTAAATATGGATATTTTTTAAGTCGGTAATGTTTAAAATAGAATGGCATCACGCTATTTACCTGAGAATATCGGTGATCAAGAATGTTGAAACACGTAATGTTTGTTAATGAGTGTTTAGGTGTCGTAAAGTTGGACAGTTTTTTAATGAAATTCAATATTGTGTTTTTATATACCATATATTTCATTAAGGCTTTGTGAAAACTTTTTTATAATATAAAAATTTATACTTCTAGTAAATTACGCTTTTATTAATTCGACATTAAAATTCTAGATCTCTTAAAAGTATCGATTTTTCTTAAATGCAACATGTTGAAAGTTAATTTGTAAATCATTCAAAATTGAGTTTTTAACGGGTATTGATACATTAAAAAATATATATAGTGTTGCTTAAATTGCAATTTCATAAAAGCAGAGAATCGAATGTTTAATGTTTTTGGTGCTTAAGTTGGACGTTTTTTTATATTAAGTTCAATATTTGTTTTGTTATTCACAAAAACTATTTCAATTAGCTTGTGAAATAGAACCTGTTGTAAGTATCTAAATTAAGAAGTTTAATCTTAAGAATTCGCTTTTCTCCATGTTTCTTAAATTTTCAATTCAGATTAGAACTTTCTTATAAAGTCGTCGATTTTTCCTGTAAAATACATTGATGATATTATATGGTAAATTTTTGCAGAAATTTGTGAATATATGTTTTGTTATAACGGTGATCGAGCAACTTAGAAAAAAATGTGTTTCAGTTGAAATACAAATGTTTCAAAAAATGCAGAAAAGTCGAGATTTGGTAATTGAGTTTTAAGGTGTCTTTATGATTATGATTGAACGTTTTTTTGAAAAATTTGAAATTAAAATAATAGTAAATTCATTAATAAGATAATAATATTTGAACAAGAAAAAAGTTCAAATCTTACCAGTACATGCTAGTAACTGTTTGCAAAAGGTTCATATCACAGATCCGGCGACACATATACAATGAAAAACACAGCTTCGAAAGTATCTTCTTCTATTGTTGTGGTTGAAAAATACATGTTTTTTAAATTAAAATATTTTTATACTTCTATATATTTTTTTATTCGTCTTTTTCTAACTATTAGCCTGATATGAAATTTCAATAACAATTGCATATTTGTATGTAGAAGAGCCCTTATAAATGGTTACGTAATTTTCCATCTAAAACAAGAACATTTTTTTAGTATTCAACAGAGTCTTTGTATGTGGGCAATGATTTTGGTAATATTTCACACGCTTCGTGTATTCTATCAGTAATTTCAGTCTAGTTCAGTCTGCCATGGCATTAACAGAAAATGTATTGTGTGTTTTCGGTTTTTGAAAGCAAATTGTTTGATCGAGTAAATGCAGTGTGAATCGTAGTTTATTAAGTGCCTTAAATAATTTTCAGAATAGTCTAAGTGTATATTTTATGTGAAATAAAGGTGTGCTTGTTACTTATATTAAAGAAGTTTTGACGTCTAAACTTTGGTTAGTATTTTAAATGAGTGAAAAATTTAAGAAAAAGCTTCAAGTAAATTTTTTTTTTTAATAGGTATCAGAGTTGAAATTAGTTTCAAATATCTTATATTATTCAATTCTTTTCTTATTTTCAAAAAAATAAAATCATTAGCTTGAACTATCAAAGGTAATATTATAAATCTCTGCACTCATTTCCTAATCTAATGAACTTAATATTTTGATAATTCTAAATTTGTTTCCGAGTGCTAAAAGGATTTTTCTTAAAATTTAACATTTGAAATTAAGTTTGGTAAATCCTTAAAGTTGAGTTTTTAACGGTACTTTCATAATGTGCACATTTTGAAAGATAATAATTGTGTTTTCCTGTTGAGAATGGGGTATGTTTGTGGGATGTTGTCAAGATTTGTCAGAAAGCAGATTAGTAATGCCTGAGATGTATATTATTTCAATGTTATTGGGAAAATGTATTAGTTTTTAGGGGGTTTGGGTTGTTATGATATGATAATTGTACTGTTTATAAATATACATCAAATGTAAATGATATTCTTCCAATTATTTTGTTGTTTTTGAAGATGACCATATTTTCATTCTTATAAGTTGTGAAAAAAAACCCCTGGTTTATAAAGAATTTCATAATAAATCCTGAATTTACGACCCTTTTATCCTTGTACCATATTATTCACTTTGGCATGTTTATGAAAACTCTTAAAGATACGATTTTTCCTTTTTTAACAATTTCAGGGCCATTTAGAAATTATGTCTGGTACTCTTAAAAATGTAGGATTTTAGACGGGTATTTTTCAAGCATTGGAAAAAATATTGTTCGTTTTCCATTGAGAAGATCTGAATTTTCTGTAAAAGCAGAAAAAGCGGAATGATTTTGAATATTTGTTTAAGTGTCGTGATTGTACTGTTTTTTTAAGTGAGAATTTTCATATATTTGTGTGTTTTTTATAATTCATAAAATGATTTCTATTTAGGTTGGTGAATATACCTCGTTGTGTCTTTAAGTAAAAAGATGTAACTTCTATATATTTATCGTCTTTTGTCTTAAATTTCACATTAAAATTTGCACTTTAAAAGTACGTGTACTTTTTCCTAGATTTCACATTTGTAAATTTTTTTGGTAACATTTAAGAAATTGAGATAATTAACTGGTATGTTGTTTTTTATGGTGGCAGTGTTGGTTATAGAAGAGAATTGGAGAGTTGTGTTGTTGTTTTTTGGTCGTATTGAGTTATTCTAATTTCATATAAAGCAGATTAAAGCGAATTTATTAATAGTTTGTAGTGTCAAATTAGTACGTTGTGTTTCTAATCTGAAATTTTAAATATTTATGTTTTTAATGTGATAACCAATACTCTTTGTGTGTGAAAACTTACTGTTGGTTATTAAAAATTTAACTTTCTAAATTTACGCTTTTCTTGAATTAACATTTGTATTATCTTTTAGAATCTTAAGTACGATTTATTTAAATTTTGCTGCATATTAAAATATTTGAGTAAATTAGGTCTTAACTTAGTTTTTAACGGGTATTTTCAGCATTTGAAATACTTTCTGTTTCAGATGATGCAATTTTAAATTGGAAGAATTTTTCAATCTTAGGAATTTTAGCCAGAAAGTGATACACGTTTTATTTTAAATGATCTTTTGTTTTTATTTAACCCTTTTCAATTAGTTTTGACAACCTGTTTTTTTAAATAAAAGAATAATTTTAGATTCAACTATTAAGTTGTTTATTCTAAAAAAATTTTACAAAATTGTAGATGCTCTAAAAAGTACTTTTTCCTAAATTAAAAGCATTTGAAATTATTTGTGTTAATTCTTAAATTTGAGTTTTTTACACGGATTTTCAGGCATTGTATAAAATAATGTGAGTTTCATTTGAAGTGATGCAATTTCAAAACAGGGAAAAGGCTCGAATTGTATTAAGTTTTTAAATAGAAGTGTCTTAAAGGTGACGGTTGTTTAAATTGAAAGTTCTAATGTATTTGTTCTTTAGTATTCCACAATAGAATTGCCTTAGTTGTGATAAGACCTTTTGTAATCAAATTTTACTTTAAAGTTAGCTTTGTTGCTAATGTTTAGTCACGATTGTTACAATTTGTAAGGATGACTCTTAAAAGGTAGTTTTTCCTAAATTTCAACGATTTGAAATTTTATTTATTAAAGTCTTAAAATTGAGTTTTTGTAACGCTATTTTCAGCATTTGAAAAAGATAATGTGTTTCTTATTGAAGATACAATGTTCAAAGAGCGGATGAATAGCGATATTGTATTAAAGATTTAGGTGCTAGATTGGACGTTTTTTAATGTAAATTTCACTTTATTTGTTTTGAATTAACAGAGTGTAATTATTTACATTAGTTAGCGTGAAAACCTTTCCTGTTTGAAATGAAAAATATTTAAAAACTTCTCGTAAATAGTTTTACGCTTTTGCATTAAGATTTTCAACATTACAGTTAATTTTAGAACTTTACAAAGTACGATTTTCGCCTTAATTTCAACTTTGATAATTATTTTGTAACTTAATTTGAGATTTCAACGGTATCCGGCATTTGAAATATTACTGTGTTTCATTAAAAATGCATTTTCAAAAAGCATGAGAAGCAGAATTGTATATAGTTTTTAGGTGTTGGTAAATATTGACGTTTTTGTATTGAATATTTTCTAATTTTATGTATTATTAATTTAATTAATTGATGAAAATTTAAAGAAAGCGTGAACCATAGGATTATTTTTGGTAGAGTTTTTCATTTATAACATATGGTTGAATTTAAACCTTTTTATGTAAGTAAAAAAAATTTGATACTCCTAAAATATTGTACGCGCTGTTTTTCCGTTTATAATTTTCACATTAACATCATTTTGGATCTCTTAATAGCTACGATTTTGGTTCCCTAAGTTTTCAACATTGCAGATTATTTGGTAAAGGTCCTTAAAATTGTAGTTTAACTGGTATTTCATACAGTCCGATATGAGACTAACATGAAAAGATGATAATTGTGTTTGTTCATTTGTAAGATATCATATTTTCAAAAGGCAGAAAGTGATATTTCATGTATAGTTTTAGGGTGTTTTTAAATTGGAACGTTTTTTAAATTGAAAGTTATTCAAATCATTTTGTTATACTGTATTATTATAGCCTGTTTTACTTATTTGCCTTAGTTGCAACTTGTTGATTTAATAAAAATTTGTTAAGCGTTTGCTACATTTTGGACGGCTTGTTTCTAAATTTCATTGCAAAATTTTAGAATCTTAAAAGTACGATTTTTCCTGTATTTCAACATTTGGTACTGTGATTATTTATATTCTTAAAATGTGAAGTGACTTATTATTTTAACAGCATTGTGAGAAATATAATGTTTTCTATTGAAATGCAATTTCAAAATAGCAGAAAAACGATATTTTACTGTCATGAGATATATTTTCTTTAATTGATAAGTGTTATAAAGCCGTTTATGCTTATATTGATACGAGTGTGTTAAGATATTGTTATTGTTTCTATTTTTGTTGTATTATGAATTTCTACATAAATGAATTGGTTTCTATTTATTACCATATATTTCATTAGTTGTTAAAACCTGTTTGTAAAGTAATAAAAATATTTATAGCTTCCTATTGAATTGAATCGCCTGTGTCGCGTTTTGCAGTGCGGTTTCTGCCTTGTGTGAGAAGCGTGTGTAACCCTCTGGCATTTCGAAGTGAAA
>JABUQX010025345.1:17500-25000 GCA_015478945.1 Trachelipus rathkii | reverse complement strand
GTGTGTTACTTGAATCCTTTTCTTTCTCATTTAGTGTTGTCAGGAATAAGCCTTCTCCAAAGAGAATCCTGGGACCTCGCGTAAAAGTCTCTAAATAAAACAAACAAGCAAAAATCAATTAACGAAAGAACAAGACGTTAACAAATGGTGGCTCCGTAGACTTTGGAAGAAGGATATAAAAAGAAAAAAAAAAAAAAGAAGATAAATAGCACGATATAAAAAAAAAAAAAGGAGAAAGAAAAAAAAAGGACAACAAGATTTAAGGGATATAAAAAAATAAAAAGAGGTGTAAGTCGAGGTAACAAAGAGATTATTTATTTTTCTATATATTTTATTTTTTTTCTTTGTTGCCACATTTGAATTTGATATTTGGAAATATTTTTTTTTTTTTTGCTAACCATATTTCTTTCCCTCGTGTTCTTGTTTCCGTATTTAGGAATAAGTACGAAGCAGAGAGAGAGACTTTTTTTTTTAAAAAAAAGAAATAAGGGAAGAAGGAAAAGAAGCATAATTTATTTCATTTTTTTTTGCTTTGTTTTTTGAAGAAGGAAGGATATAAAATAATTCTGAGTCCATCAAGGAATTGATAATATAAATTGGTTGAGTTTTTCTTTTTTTTAGAGAAAAAATAATATTGAGTTAAACTTTCTCCTTTTGTGGATATTTTATATATATGTATATATATATATATTATATATATATATTATTATATACTAGATTATATTATATATATTATAAGATTATTATATGATAAAATATATATTTAATATATATAATATATTATAATTTATATATATATATAATAGGACATGTTATGAATTTGCATTTTATTTTTTTTTTTCGACTTTGTTTTTCCTATGAGTGGGAAGGAAATGGACAAGACTGGTAAGTCAATCCCTGAAGGAACTGAAGAGCCTAGGGAAGATCAAAGTGCAGTAGGGTGTCTAAGGAAATTCCAAGATGCCATAGTGAAGGAGGAAAATTTGGATGTGGGCAAAATGCTGTCAATACTGGAAGAAGTGGCCCAAGCTTTAAAAGCCAGAGCGGGAGATGAAGGAGAACCAAGGAAAGAAGTAGTAGAAGTTACTGTTGTAGACAGTGTAAAAGAAGCTGCCATAGCAGAACAAAAAAATAGGGTCCGAATTGAGGCACAGGCGTTTCAAAAGTGGAAACTGCAACAAGCACAGAGTATTCGAAAGAAGGGAGTGCTGAAAAAGAAGGCAAAGTATTATACTGATGAGGAGAGTGGCTATGATAGGGAAATGAGTGACCCATTTGAGGACGAAACCGACTCTGACAAAACTAAAGGTAAAAAGAAAACTAAGAAGAGGAGAAACAGGAAAAGGAGGACAGACAGGAAGTATACAGTAGAAAATAGTTCAACAGAAGAACATGAATCCGAAGCCGAAAGTGAGCCAGACAAGGGAGGAAAAAAGTGGTTGAAGAAACTTGTAGAACTAGAGGAATCAGGAGTGGAACATCAGAAAGCAGTCAGTAGGATTTTTATTATATTAGCAGGAGAAATGATAGAAGTTATGAAATCATTTAGTAGGGCTAATGTAAAGGCGGTAAAACCCCTAAAGTATGGTAAAGAAAAAGTACAGAAATTTGATGCCTTTCTAGAAGATTTCGAAAGGTATGCAAAGGAACAATTAGGAAAGGATAAGAACCGTTGGGTAGTAGAGCTAAGAAATTTTTTGGAGGGCCCAGTTTTGAGAACGTATTATAGTATTTATAGGGCTAAAATAGATTATAATACCATTATAGCCAGGTTAAAGAGTTGGTGCAAGGAAGAAAAAGAGAGCGAACAAATAGATTTGCAGAAGGAGTTCTGGAGAATGGAGATAAGGAAGCATGAAAAGTTAGCAGAATTTGCACTCAGGGTGCAAACCACATATGAAGCAGCTACCAAAGAAGAGGATAGGGACAAGCAAGTGTTAAAAAAACAATTTTTGAATTGCTTGCCAAAAGGAATAGCTAGGAGATTCAAAATAAGAATGGGAGGTGAAAAAGAAAGTGTTAAGGTCCGCTGGAAGGACATATTGAACTGGGCACAAGATGAGGATAAACTGAATGATCATGAGGAGGAGTCGAGGGACGAGGCAATCCCAATATGGGCAACCCTACAAAATGAGGGGGATGAAAGGAAAACGTATGCAGATAAGGTGCGATATGGTAAACCAGTGGTGTACCAGCAAGATTCATATTCAAGAAGAACAAATAGAGGAGCATATGAAAATGAAAGACCAAAGTGTTATCATTGCAACAAAGTAGGACATATGAAACGAGATTGTTGGAGGTTTAGAGGATGGTGCTTAAGATGTGGTAGTGATGAGCATCAGACAAGGGAGTGTGGTCCTCGAAACAACTACAGACGGCAGGACACAAGTAGACAAGAGCAGGAGGAAGCAAGACCTTTTGAAAGGAAATGTTTCTTATGTGACGAAATTGGTCACTGG
The DNA here is from genome assembly GCA_015478945.1 of Trachelipus rathkii. Taxonomy (NCBI): domain Eukaryota; kingdom Metazoa; phylum Arthropoda; class Malacostraca; order Isopoda; family Trachelipodidae; genus Trachelipus; species Trachelipus rathkii. The sequence goes on along the minus strand of JABUQX010025345.1, from coordinate 22,541 downwards.
GGGGATAATTGTCCCTTAAGAGGAGAAATAGAGGAATGGAAAAAGAAAAGGAAGACACAACGAGTTTCGGGAAACGAATCCGCTCCGTCCATGCTGCCGGGAACAAGTCGGAGCGATCCACAGAAGTCATAATGAGTTTTTCAGGAGCCAGCCCGGTCAATCAAGGTTGTGTGGGTGTTGGACCCAGAAGCCAAAGAATTTGTAAGTGAACAGGCTGAAGATACTACAACCGAGTTGCCACAAAGGATACCTAAGATAAGGGATAAAGGGTTGAGCATAACAAACACAACAACAGGAGTGTACCACGCAGAAGGAAGAAGCCAAGATCAAGGTAGGCAAGGTCTTAATATAACACCATTGCTGAGATTTATGATAAAATTGAATAATATTAATATGAATGCTATAATAGACAGTGGTGCTCAATATTGCCTGATTGAAGAAGCACAAATTAGGAGGATTACCAACCCTAAATTAACAAAAAGGACGATGAAGTTAAGAGGTGTGGGAGACCCAAACTTGTATGTGGAGTCTCAACAAACGGCTACATTACAGGTAACCATAAATGATATTGATTATGGCCTATCAGATTTTGTTGTAGTAAGTAGATTGAAAGAAGGAACAATACTGGGCATGCCATTTTTGGTACAAAACAAGATTGAAGTAGATGTAAGAAGTGGATCTTTTATACGTCATGGGGAATATAATATAAAGGAACAAGTATATTTAACAGGAAGATCTGAAGATTGTGTGAGGGTAGTTACAGCAATACCCGTATATAACACAGGTGAAATAACAATTACTGCAAATGAGTGGACTCCGATAAAGGCCAAATGGGATTCCCAAGAAATTAAACCTAGAAATGGAAATCGTTATGACATGCAACCTGAAGAATTATTAGTTGAAGAAAGGGACCATACCCGAAGAGGATATAATAAAAGGTTTAAATTAATGCCAGGATTGGTGCAATGGAAAGACAAAGAAGGAACTATACTGATAAAAAAACTGATACCAGGAAAATTAAAACTGGGAAGAGGTGAAAGAATAGGAATGGCGAATCTAGTGGTAGATGAAGACAACCTGAGACGATACCAAGGTAATGAGTGTACAGTGAACACAACGATACGGGAAATAGAGAAACAAGGAGCCATTGAAGAAGAATGGACGAAGGAAAAACTACAGAAGGAAATAAATTTCATGGATGAACTAACTAAAGAACAACGGGAGAACGTCACGGATGTTTTATACAAATGGAGAAATGCATTTAGTAGGGGAGATTCGGACATCAGTGGGACATCCATGACCCCATACAGGATAAGGTTGCATGATTATACCCCTATTTACCAGCGGGCAAGGAGGTTCGATCAGAAGACTAATGATGAAATCGAAAACCAAGTAAAGGAGTTATGTTTAAAAGACATCGTAGAGCCTTGTGCTGCAGAATGGAGTTCTCCGGTGGTGCCAGTTAGGAAAAAGGACGGAACACTTCGTCTGTGTATTGACTATCGACGCTTAAACCAAGTAACCGAGGCAGATAGGTTCCCAATGGCCAGCATAAATGAAACCGTCTATGGATGTCAGGGGGTACAATACTTTACCAGCCTGGACTTAGTAAAAGGGTATTATCAGATGCAGTTAGAGGAAGAAAGCAAGGATTTTACAGCATTTTCAACAGTCAGTGGTCAATACCGGTTTAAAAGGCTGAGTTTTGGGCTAAAGAACGGACCTGCAGCATTCCAGAGGGAGATGCAGCGGATCCTAACAGGTTTTAGTCGAGACAAGGTAGTGGTTTACATCGATGATGTTTTATTAATATCAAAAGAATTTAAAGAACATTTAGGATTGATTGAACAGGTCCTCAGAAGTTTTGTGAAGCCAATGTAAAAGTAAAAGTGAGTAAATGTAAATGGGTACAGAAAGAAGTTAAATTCCTAGGACACATCATCAGCAGGACAGGGATCAAAAAACTGCCGGAATTTATGGATCAAGTGGACAAGTTGGAGAGACCTACTAATGTGGGAGAGTTAAGACGATATTTAGGAATGATTAACTTTCAACGGAAATTTATAAAAAATTGTTCAGGAGTGGCAGCACCTCTCAGCGCACTAACGGGAGGCAAAAGAAAGGACAAAATCGAATGGACAAATGAAAGGATCGAGGCTTTCGAGGAACTGAAAAAACGGATGAAAGAATCAGTGGAGTTGGCATTTCCAGATTTCTCGGAAGGTAGTAAGAAGTTGGAAATCTACGTGGATGCCAGTGGATTTGGTATGGGTGCAGGATTGTGCCAAGAACAAAAAGGTGGTAGAAGAGTAATTGCATATAACTCACACTCCTTCAATGCTTGTGAACGGAAAGCTTCCACAATAGAAAGGGAATTGCTAGCCATACGGTGGGGGATTAAAAGTTTTCGGCCTTTTCTACTAGGCCAGGACTTCATCTTGTACACGGATCATCGGCCATTGGTATATTTACACACGATGAAGCTAGTGGATAGTAAATTGGCCCGAGTTCTGGATGACTTGAGCGAATATAGTTTCCAGATCCATTATTATCCCGGAAAGGATAATGTGTTCGCAGACACATGGTCAAGGTGTCAAAGGAAACCTGATGAGGAAATCGATATAACGGATCCAGAAGCACTACCAAGAGGTTTAAAGGTTATAAAATTGGTACCAGGCGGTGCTGATTCACTATTTTTGAGTTTGAAGGAGATACTTGATAAAGAACATTCTAAAATGAAACAGAAAAATCACCAGGAACTAAGGGAATTTTTATTGGACATCCTGATTAGTGAATGGAAAATGTATGGGTTGGAAAAGAGACCAAAAGCCTTAAAATTACTAAAAGCAATTAAAACTCCAGGAAAGGAACCAGTACCAGAAGTTTTATTAGTGGCCAGTGATGAATTCAATACAAAGATTTGGTTGCATCATGGAATATGTTGCTCAGTGGCATACATCGGACCAAAGGCAAGGAAGTGTAACAACTTAAAAGATGTACACATACAGGTGCTAGGAGGATCACACTTCAATCCAGTAGCTGATGATGGTACTTTCGATCCAAAAGGAGAAAATACAATAGTTGACGAACGGATAACTGAGGAACTAGAGACATCACCAGAGAAAGAAAATGAAGATTACTCAGATACGGAAGGAAGTGATACATCAGGAAATAATTTATTGCAGCAATCTTCCAAAGAAGAATTAGGAATAAATTTATTAATGAAGGAAAGAGGGCACCAGTCTAGGTTAAGCTGCAACCACAAGTTAAAAGGAGTGGCATGGCAGGAGGTCTCTATCGGAGAAGTATTCAGATGCGCTTTTCTGGACACAGGATCTGTCATCAGTTTGATACAGGAAGGAGTTGTTGATGGCTTAAACCAATTTGGACACATTCTGAAAAGATGGAAGGTAGATATTACTCTCAATGGAGTAACTGCAAGGATTGTGGAGTGTACAACAGCAGTGGCCATAAAAATAAAAACAAGGTGCCGGGAAATAGTGCTACCATTGGTCGTCGTTCAGGATGAACATATTCCAGCTTGTTTACTGCTAGGGATGAATTATTTGGTGGAGTCAGATGCAATTTTGGACTTCGGAGAAGGAATAATCGCACATGGGAACGATGCCGATGACGTAAGTGATGGCTTTACCATTGATGTTTTTAACTTCACAGTGAATAAGGATAGTGACTTAATAACAGTCCAGGAAATAATAAGATTACAAGATAACTCTGAAGTGATTAGGACACTAAAGAAGAAAATTGGAAATAATCAAGAGATTAGGAAGACTGATATATTATTGAAGGAATATTATCGATATAGGAAGGATCTACGAATGAATGGAGCCATCTTAGTAAAAAGGATTAGAGATGAACAATTTGGGGCTGTTATAGGGTTCCAACAGATGGTAAGCATTACTGTGGTTACACATCGGAATTTAGCTCATATAGGACGAGAAAAATTAACAGATCTTGTTTCAAGGTATGTTTGGCACCCCAGAGGTCAGTTAATCATTCAAGATGTGTGCCGAACATGCCCAACTTGCCAACTGAATAAAATAGACCATCAGGTTGTGTTCCCACCTATATGGAAGATTAAGGTACAAAATCCGTTCGAATTAGTAGCTGTCGATGTTATGGCCATGCCTAGAACCAGAAAAGGAAACATTGCTTGTTTGGTGGCTATAGATCACTGTAGTAAATGGGCTGCAGTGAAGGCGTTAAAGGATAAATCTGCAAGGAGTGTAACAGAGGCTTTTGAAGGACAAATGCTTCCCACATTTCTGCGACCACCATACAAGGTATTGACGGATAATGGAGTGGAATTTAGGAGCACAAGATTTAAGGAAATGCTTCAGGCCTACGGAATCGAACATGTCTTTAGCAGTCCATACAAACCAGCGGCTAACGGGGCAGTGGAGAGGGTCAACCGGACATTCGCGGAGTTCCTCAAGAATACGGTAACGAAGGATAAGGAATGGGATGACTGTTTACCCCGAGTAATAATGGTATATAATAATACAAAACATGCAGAGTTAGGAGTGACCCCAGCAGAGAAACTAATGGTTCAAAAACATGAGAAAGGAAAGGTATTACCAATCTCAAGAAAGGAACAGGACAAGTGGAAAGAGGGTCATCCAAACTGGTTGCCATATGCAGTAGGGGTGAAAGTCAAAAGGAAAATCATCTCAGTGGATAGAACTTTGGAGAAAAAATTAAGCAAAAGGTACGAGGGCCCTTTTGTGATAACCAAGGTGATTGCAGGTGGAATGACATATGACATTGAAGGAAACGGAAAAACAATGAGGACTCACTATGCACATTTAAAAGTTTGGGCAGACCCTCCGGAATATTTGCTTGACTATTTTAGGATCGAAGAAGAAACATATGAACAAGGAGAAGAACAAGTATGGGAGACAGAAACTGAAGAAGAAGAGAAAGAGGAGGAACCAACACAAACTTATGTAATTTATGGAGGACAACTTGGGAGATCAACGAAGGAAAGGAAACATGAAAAAAATAAAAAGGATATTTGGGATCT